>PVKU01008614.1:0-71617 GCA_004027475.1 Anoura caudifer | reverse complement strand
TCAGGATGCTTACAGAATTGGTTGATTTTGCTCACAAATTAGATGAAAAAATGAAGGCTACAATAAGTGAAATGAAGAAAAATGCATGGGGAACCAACAGAGATGGGAGGAAAACTGGGACTCAAATCAATGGAGTGGACCAGAAGGAAGAAACAACCAAACAAAAAACAAGGAAGAAACAAGAATTCAAAAAAATGAGAAGAGGCTTCGGAACCTCCAGGACATCTTTAAACGTCCCAACATCCGAATTATAGGGGTACCAGAAGGAGAAGAAGAAGAGCAACAAGTGGAAAACTTATTTGAACAAATAATAAAGGAGAACTTCCCCAATCTGGCAAAGGAAATAGTCTTCCAGGAAGTCCAGGAAGCTCAGAGAGTGCCAAAGAAGGTGGACCCAAGGAGGAACACACCAAGGCACATTATAATTACATTACCCAAGATTCAAATGAAGGAGAGAATTCTAGAAGCAGCAAGGGATTAGGGGACAGTCACCTACAAAGGAGTTCCCATCAGACTGTCAGCTGATTTCTCAAAAGAGACCTTACAGGCAAGAAGGAACTGGAAGGAGGTATTCCAAGTCATGAAAATCAAAGGCCTACATCCAAGATTGCTCTATCCAGCAAAGCTGTCATTTAGAATGGAAAGGAAGATAAAGTGCTTCTCAGATAAGGTCAAGTTCAAGGAGTTCATCATCACCAAGCCCTTATTATACGAAATGTTAAAGGGACTTATTTAAAAAAAAGATAAAAAATATGAACAGTAAAAAGACAGCAAACTCACAGATATTAACAACCAGACCTAAAACAAAAGCCAACTAAGGAAACCACTACAACAGGAGCAGAAACACAGAAATGGAGATCACATGGAGGGTTAGCAACATGGGAGTGGGAAGAGGAGAGAGGGGGACAAGGTACATAGAACAAGTAGCACAGACGGTGGGTAGAAAATAGACAGGGGGAGGGCAAGAATAGTGTGGGAAATGTAGAAGCTAAAGAACTTATGACACATGGGCATGAACTAAAGGGGGGAATGTGGGTGGGAGGGGCTGTGCAGGGTGGAGGGAAATGAAGGGGGGAAATGGGACAACTGTAATAGCATAATCAATAAAGTATAATTTAAAAAAAATCTATTACAGAGGGAGAGGTTGAAAACACTGGAGTGAACTCCCTGAGGAGTCAGGAGAGAATGATGATCCAGAGTACTTAGAAGTTTAAGCTGGTGAAGCACAACCACCTCTTCTTCTATTACATGAAGGAAGAAAGGATACAGGTACATTCACTCATCCAGTAAATAATTAGTTACTATGTACCACAAATTGTGCTAGACCTCAGACGCAGAGAGAAAGTGATAAGGGGAAATTGGTTTCTACTTCCCAGTGAAATAATTACTTAAGAATTAAATACATGCAACTACGCTCAAGCACACCCCACCGGCAAGTCGCAAATCTGTGGCTGCCCTGAGTCTCCAGCAAGCAGGTGCTCCCCAACTTCCTTCGGCGGCTGCCAAACCACTTGGAAGATGAGCTGGGTGGCCCCTGGCGGAGGAGCTCGCCCACACCACACATTTGACTTACTATGGACTACAGACCCCTCTGTAGAAAGTGCTGCCTCCTCCCCAGCCACAGACATGGATTTCAGGACTCAATATTGGTGTGTTAGGATTCTCCCAAGAAATAGAACCAATAAGATGTATATTTGAAAGGAGAGGTTATGGGGACTAGGAAAGTCCGAAATCCGTAAGAGAAGCCAACAATTCCAGCAAGAGTTAATGTTGCAGTCAGAGGCAATCTGAGACATAATTCCTTTCTACTGATGGAACCTCAGTCTTTCCTCTTCAACTTGATTAGATGAGGCCCACCCATGTTACCCAGGGTGATCTGTTTTACTCAAAGTCAACTGTTTTTTATGTTAATCACATCTAAAAAATGCCTTTACAGCAACATCCAGACTGATGTTTTACCAAATAGCTGGCACCACAACCTAGTCAAGCAGACACAGAAAATTAACCATTGCAATTGGTGACTTAGTTCTCTTCAAACCCATCATAGGTTCCTTAAAATCCCAATTAAATTCCAAGGAGGTTTTCCAAAAAAAAAAAAAAAAACCCAATGACAGACTGATTCCAAAATTCACATGAAACTGCAAACGAACTATAATAGTCAATACAGTTTTGAAAAGTAACATCAAAGATGAAGGATTCACACTATCCGATTTCAAAACTTACCAGGAAGCTATGGTGATCAAGAAGACAGTGTGGTATTAGTGAAAGAATAGATACAAAGATCAATGGACTAGAATGTAATCTAGAAATCAACTCACACACATGGGTCAACTGAGTTTCAAAAAAAAGGTAAAGGCAATTCAGTGGAGAAAGTATAATCTGTTCAACAAATGGTGCTGGAACAACTGGATACCCACATGTAAAAATTTAAATGAGTTCCATGTCTTGCAACATATTTTTAAAAATAGCACAAAATGGATCATAGATCTCATGTAAAACCTAACCCCAATAAAAACATAAACAAAAAATTTAATGTAAATCCTAAAGCTATTATAATTTTAAAGAAAACAGGAAGAAATCTTATGACCTTGAATTAGGACAAGAATTCTTAGGTATTACACCAGAAGCACAATTCATAAAAGAACAAACTGATACACTGGACGTGATAAAAACTAAGAATTTTTGCTCTTTGAAAGGCAGTTAAGTGAATAAAAAGACAAGCCACCGACTGGGAGAAAATGTTTACAAAGACATAGCTAAAAAAGGGCTTGTTTCCAGCATACACAAAGAACTCCCAAAACTCAATAAAAGAAAACCCGTAAAAAATTGGCAAAAGCTTTCAATAGGCATGGCACCAAAGACACACCAAAGATGTGGCTGTCAAATAGGAACATGAAAACAGTCAATAAGAAGATGCAAATTAAAAACACAATGAGGTGTCACTATACACCAATAAGAGGGACTAACATTTAAAAGTCTGACCTTACCAAGCACTGGCAAAGATGTGGAGGAACTGGTGGTGGAAACAAACTGGTACAGTAATGATACAGTCATCTTTGAAAAAAGTTAAACAGACGCCCATGCTGTAGCCAAACACTTCCACTCCTATGTATTTACCCAAAAGAAATGAAAGCATATGTCCATACATTTTAATTGTATACAAATGATTACAGCAGTTGATTGGTAACAGCCAAAACTTGGGAATGACCTACACATCCCTCAACAGGTGAACTGATAACACACTGTGGTACAGAAGTCCTCACTTAACATCATCAATAGGTTCTGTGACTTTAAGCAAAACTATACAGCAAAACCAGTCTTACCATAGGCTATGGTGTCAGATCATCATTATAAGGAAATGACAGTGAATGAAAGATTATTCAAGGACTTGCTACATATCCACACAATGGAATACTGCTCAGAATAAAGAGGAATGAACTACTGATACATGCTACAACATAAAGCTCAAAATAAGTATGCTGATTGAAAGAAGCCAGATAAAAGGACATATACAGGCATGATTCCATTTACATAAAAATCTAGAAAAATGTAAACTAATATGTAGTTAAGTACTTGCACAAAAAGCTAATACTATACACCATTAGCTTTTACAAGCTAAATAAAAGACGTAACATATGGATACCACATAGCCACCTTTGGTTAAAGTGCATAAAATGAGGGGTTTTATCAAGTATCTTTAAATCTGCTCATCTTACATTTGTGACAAGACAGGAGGAAAAAAGGAGGAGAAAATAGTAATATCAGGAATGAATAAAGAAGTCTAAAGACAAAAGATTTAAGAACAACACTGGGAACAAAAAAAGCCACTGATGAGGGAGGGCCCTTTACTGAGGGGATGAAGATATGCTCCTACTACTAATTCTCTTACTGGAATCTACTAAATATGTTTAAAGAATGTGTCATGTACATGGATACTTACAACTTAATTTTCTTTCTTACTGAATCTGAATACAGGCACAGAGAACCTAACATGTACAAACACATCTTTTCTATCCACCAAAACGTTCTCCTTTCATATCAGCATTATAAGTCACCTAATTGCTTAAACTACCAACTTCTGGTGAGTCCTGTCAGTCCATTCTCAGCCTCTCACCTCTCTCTTGCCAATCCATCTTCTAAGGGTCTCCAAAATTTTCTTCCTAAATAAAAATTCAACGGCATCACTTTCCTGATTCAAAGCTTGAACTAATTCACTATTTCTTACAGTTTAAAGTCCAAACTCATTAACTTGGTATTTAAGAATGTTCTCAATCTGGCCCCAACCTGCTCTTCCAACTTGAGTATTAAAACACTGAAATTCTCATCATTTTTAGAACACATGTCTTTTCCAATGCCATGCCCTTGTATGTACATTTTGCCTGGACTGTTTTCTAGCTCTTTCCTTTTTCATTTAACTAACCTCTACTTATACTTTAAAACTAGTTGAAATGTGTAGTATTCCATTGTGTAAATGTACCATAATTCTTTGATCCACTCATTTACTGAGGGGAATACTGAGCAGAAGAAAGAAGGAGCTCCTACAGTTCACAACAACTGTACTTGCACAACAATAAAAGTGTTGCTGTTTTTTTAATTCAAGAGTCTACCAGGAAAAAAATAAAATCAGAAATGTAAAGACCAAAAAAAAAAAGGACTAGTTTTAAGTGTTATCTCCTTTATACATGCTTCTGGTAGAATTAATTACATTTATTGACTCATATATCCTTGTAGATAATGACTACTTCATTCAAAAGTGCTCAGAAAATATAATTTGACTAAATGAACAAACCTTCCCTGAGAAGGAACTTCCAATACAGAGAAGTTCTTGGAAAGACTTTGCCCTGTACTTTTTTCTATGCTCCTTCTATCTGCAAATAGTACATAAAGAGAATTTTTTTTTATAATTTTAAGAATCAACTCATATGCACAGGATCACAAAATAATTTGCCCAAACAATTTTTACAACCAATTTTTAATCATTTCACATGTTCATATACATCTGGGATATTTTAGAATCTTAATCATAAAATAATAATCTAGTAAGTCCTAAATAATTCAACTGCATACCTATTTAATAGACACCTTAAAAATAAGTCTTCAGTACTAGGCAGTCAAGCTTATTTCTTCCTCAGTATCTTACTATACGTGATAGGAAAATATTTTTTTCTGTGCTGTATTAATGTCCACTGTGGTCCCTAGTTATTCTTAGATATCTATTTATAAGACTAGGGAGAACAGAAAATAATAATCCATCAAAATGGCCCATAAAAGTATTAAAAGCTACTCATTATTATTAGATATCAAAAAAAAATTAAGTTAAAAACACAATGAGATGCTCTACACACCCACCAAAATAGCTAAAATTTTAAAGAGACCAGGCCAACTGTTGGCAAAGTAGTGGAACAACTGAAACTCTCCCACATTGTGGGTGGCTGTACACGGTAAATCAGTGCAACAACTTTGGAAAATCTTGTGACCAAATCTTCTAGAGCTTAACCTATATATACCCTATAGCCCAAGCAATTTCATTCAAATAGAAATGCATACACATAACACTAGAAGTACAGAAATTCGCTCTAAACAGGAAGCAACTCATATATCTATTAGTATTGAAATGGAAAATATATCATGATATATTCATTGATACAATGGAATATGTTAAAACAATGAAAATTAAGTTATAGTCAAGATAGGAATGAATGTCACAAACATAATTAACAAAAGAAGGCCTACACTCTCTCCCTCTCCCTCTCTCTATATATCCACATACAGATACATAAATATAAATTCCATTTACGTAAAGCTCAAAATGGGCCAAAAACGATGCCATAGTGGCTGTCTACCTTTAACAGAGGTAATGACTGGGTACAGGGAGATTTATGGGTTACTGGAAATATACAACTTCTTGATCTGGGTGGTAATTTTTCCTATATAGTCATTTCATAAAAATTCACCAAGTTATGTACACATATGATCTGTACATTTTTCTGAATGTATATCCTACTTCAACATATAGATAATTCTAGATAAAATTTTTAAGTAATCTTCTAAGACATTACTTAGGAATCCTGTTAAAGACAGTCAGTCAATTATTTTGTTGTGGCTTCATTTCTAGTTCCTATATACCCATATTTTTGGACCATAAGATACACCTAGGTTTTAGAGGAAAATAAGAAAAATTTCAAAGCAAAAAATGTGGTAAAATATTTAATAACATAAATAACATAATATTTCACCAATGTAAATGTAAACAATTCAACAGCAGCTTAATGACAACCATTATTCCTCCCAAATGGCGGTGGGGTGGGCACATCTTATAGTCTGAAAAATACAGTTAACCAACTAGCCCCTTCCACCACAATAGGAATTTTTAAAAAACACCAAAACTGAAGATGAGTGTGCTCCAAAACTTAAGTCCATAATTTGAAATTCAGAATAAAAAACTCCTTCAACAAATACGTAAGTGACTACAATGTGCTAGTAACCCTTCTAGGTTCTAGGGATAAAACAGGAATTAGTTTATGCCTTTATTGAGTTTACTTTTTAGGTGGGAGAAGACAAAACAAGAACAAGTAAACACACAGTATTTTAGGTGGTGGTGAAGTGTTATGGTATAAAGTAGGGTAAGGAGGGACAGGAAGTGAAAGGAGGGAAGTACTTGATACCATAATAGAATGGTCAGAGAAAGCTTTGCCAATACAATGACATTTGACCCTTACTAAGGCAAAGGAGAAAGGAAGGGGGTAAATATTACAGGCAGAAGAAAAACCAAGTTGAATGCATGCTTGGTAGGTTCAGGAAAAACCAAGGAGGCCTGTGTGGCTAGAATGAAATGAATGTGGAGGACAAGAATTAAGTTGTAGGATCAAGGAGGGGGGAAGGATAAGATCAGATCACATATATTATCCATTGTATAGCAAATTACCTCACAAGCCACTGTAAGGGCTTTACATTTTATTCAGAGGGAGGGAAGCTAATGAAACATTAGGACTAGAGGGGTAATATAATTTCAACTACATTTTGTTAAAAAAAAACCCAGGATTACTCCGAATGCTATATTAAAGCAACTGTTAGATTCAAAAGAACATAGGCACCCCTATGTTCACTGCAGCATTATTTACAATCGCCAAGATATGGAAGCAGCCCAAGGGTCCATTAACAGATGAGTGGATAAAACAATTATGGGACATTTACACAATGGAATACTACTTGGCCATAAAAAAGAGAAAATGTTACCATTTGTGGCAGCATGGATGAACCTGGAGAACATTATGCTAAGTGAAATAAGCCAGTCAGAGACAGACAGATACCATGTGATTTCACACATATGTATAATCTAAAGAAAAAACTGAACTAACAAGTAAAATAGAAACAGACTCATAAAGAGCAAGATGACAGCTATGGGGGGAGGGTTGGAGGTGAAGGGATCAAGCAAAAAGAAAAATGACTCATGGATGTGGACAACAGGGTGGGAAAATAAAAAAGCAACTGTGGGGAGGCAAGGGGAGAGGTAGGGTGACTAAGGTGACTACTGTAATTATCAAAGCAAAAGATGATAGTGGGCTAGGGTGTTGATGAAATGATAAAGAATGGTCAGAGTCAGGAAATATTTTGTAGATAAGAGTGAAGACATTTGCAAACAGATTTGATAACAGGGTTTTATGTGAGGTGACAGAACCAGAAAGGCGTTACAAAGACAATTCTAAGGTTTTTGTCCTGAGTAACTACAAAGATGAAGTTGCCATTAATGGAAATAGGATAGGCTGGAGGTAGAAAAGATTGTGGGAGAGGAGTGCCAATCAGGGGCCCCCTTTTGAATATGAAAGTTTTGAGGTGCCTATTAAATATCCCAACGATGATGATGTTCAGGCAGTTAGGTGATGGGTCTGTGGCTCAGGTAGAAGTATGGCCTGCAGATACAAATTTGGGAATTGTCAGCACACATGGTTGGTTCCGTGGAATAGAGTGTAGATAGGAAGAAATGCTGAGGCACTTTAAAGTTAACAAAGAATCAACCAATGAGGAAAGGGAAACTGGTGTTCAGAAGCCAAATAAAGAAGTTATTTCAAGGAGAACATAATTATAGGAGTCAAATACTTGATAAAGTCAAGTAAAATGAGGACAGAGAAATGACTTTGGATGTAATAATGAGGTAATCACTGGAGATCTTGGAAAGAGCTGTTTCGAGTAGAGAAGTGAGGACACATCCCTGCCAGAATATATTCAAGAGAATGGAAGAAGATGAATTGGAAACAAGTACATACAACTCTTTCAAGAGTTTAGCTGGGAAAGCAAGTATTATAAAACTGGCATTGGCATTCCTAAGCTAGACCACAAAGGTATATTTAACATAAAAGAATTATTGAAATAGTGTAAATTAACTTTTATATTAAGTAGCAATTCCTGTACAATATAGACTAGCAACATAAAAAAATGTTTATTTAAACTTGACTTTTGATTCTTAAGGAAAAAACAGATTAATGGAAAAAATGTAAGCAATGGAAACAGAAATTCTCAAAGAGATTTGCATACATGTTTAAAAATTTTATAAACTAACAAAAAGTTTGGCTGATTTTGTAGATTAGGAAGAGGATGAAGCCACTGATCTCAAAATCTTCCTGACTACTCAACAGTAGTAAAGTTTTCAACATGGACCTCATAAGAATGTTTATTAATTACACACATGTATGTAACAATATTCTGATTATGACAGATATATAAGAGAAACCATTTTACAGTGGAACTTCAGTTCTCAAACTTAATTTGTTCCAGAAGGCTGTTTGAGAAATGATTTGTAAGAAAACTGAACCTCCTTTGTTGCTTTGAAACACATGACTGATCATACAGGTATCACCATAAAAGGGTTGTCAGGTCAAGAACGGAAGGTTTGTTCCTTGAGAGACATTTTTTTCCATGAACAACTTGGTCAAGAGCCGAATTGTTCAAGACATTCGAGAACTGATGTTTGATTATAATTGTATTGTTAATTGTGATTAACTCAGTTTTAGATATGTCACAACAAAACATTTAGGCTGAGTTTCAATGTTATCCATAGCAAATGGAAAAGTGTCTACCATTTTCCTGATGCTTCAGTGATACTTCCACTGTTTTTTCTATTCAATCCACAGTTTCTTTATATAAATATTACAGCCACTTGTCCACTCTGAAAGTTACTGAGTTAAAAACAGAAAATGTAAGTATATTTAATCCAAGTATACATAAATAGCAATATGCAACAGCATGCTCAAAGCACACATAAAAGCCTAGGAGTGAATGAGTATGTCATAGGAAACACAAACAGCTGACACAAAATTAATGAAGGCACCAACAGCAATATGTATAGTCATTTATAATAAGCACTGATAATTCTGGGCATGACTAGATTTCTATTCAAAATACTAACAGAAGAAAACATTAAATGCTTTCTCCCAAAACTAATTCCTAATTATTTATCAATAAAGCTAATAGAATATTTAAGATAAATTCTTAACTACTTTAAGTCTAGAACATACACATTTAAGTAACACTAGATAAATATGAATTATAGTGCTGCTGATAAAAATGAGACGTTCTCCTTTATCAACAGCTTTCATTAGGATTTTGCTGTCCTCCTGCCTGCAGCTTTAAGCAGTGATAAACTTTACCTCATTTGATTCTAAAAATTTTAGTTACATGTCTCCTTTAATAGGTTTCACCTGCCATAATCACACAACAGAATTACAGAATAATCCTACAAGATGTCGTAATGATGTACATATCCATCCATCCATCCGTCTCTTACCTCTGCTTTAACATTAAGCAGCCTCTTTCCCACAAACCCCATTTCCTTAGATCTGGATCATTATTACTCTTCTGTAACTACCCCTTTACCCCACTTAAAATTAATCTTTAATTTCAACTCTACTAATCTTTTTCAAATCCCTACTTCTGTTTTTTATAGTTTTTCAAATTGTATTCAAACCTCTCCTACCCAATTGAAAATTATACATTAACAGGATTATTCTCCCTATTAAATATAGAAATACAAACTTCTTATAGGATACACACACAGATACAAACATACAACTGATTTTCTATTATGGCTTATAGAAGACTTCATTTTACAGTCACACCGCAAATATGAGAAAAAGACTATGTGACTGTAAATAGTGAAATATTAACTTCGCTTTATTTACTCTGAAGTACTAGATAAGTTTTTGTTAAGGGAACAGTGTCCTACTCTATCAGATGATAGCGATAACTTACACATAAGATTTACTACTTGTCAGACACTACTGTAAGCATGACATATATTAACTTACTTCATGCTCCCACTACCCTGAGGTTAGTAAAACTCTTCCCCACTTTCTACATAGGAAAACAAAGAGGTTAAGCACTTTGCCTGAAGTCACACAGTTGAAAATGAATACAGCCCAGACATAAGACCAAGAAATATGCAAAACCATATTGCTAGTTTCCAGATATAGTAGGTTTAAATTAGCCTCCCTACATATGAATGTGATTTTAATTCTAGTTTGCTCAAATTAAATTAAAGTAACTTTAAAAATCTGGGGAGGCCCTAGCTGGTGGCTCAGTGGATTGAGTGCTGACCTGTAAACCAAAAGGTCACCTACTCGATTCCCAGTCAGGGCACATGCCTGGGTTGTCAGCCAGGTCCCCAGCCAGGGGTGTGTGAGAGGCAACTGATTGACGTCTCTCTCCCACATCAATGTTTCTCTCCCTCTCCTCCTTCTTCCTTCCTTCCCCTATCTCTAAAAAATAAAATATTAAAAAAAAAAAAAAGTCTGGGGAGGACAAAGAAAATGTTGCAATACATACAATGGAATAGTGTGTGGACTTTAAAAAGGAAATCCTGTCCCATGCTGCCACATGGATGAACCTTGAGAACACTATGCTAAATGAAACAGGCCAGTCACAAAAGGACATATGCTGTATCTACCAATGTGAAATACTGAATAAAAATCATATAATAGAAACAAAAAGGTGAAAAGTGGTTGCTAGGGGATAAGTAGAGGAAAAGGGGGAATGGGTATAAAGTTTTAGTTTTGCAAGATGCAAAGTTCTAGAGATCTATTGCTCGACGTGCAAATATACCGTATTTTTGCTGTGTATAATACGCACTTTTGGGCCCATATTTGAGGGAAAAATAAGGATGCACATTATATGTAGGTATAATGATTACATACAATGGGTATAATAATCCCATGTATAATGTGCCCCAAAACAAGGGTGCACTTTATACATGGGAGCACATTATATATGGCAAAATATGGTATTTAACACTAATGAACTGTACACTTGGAAATGGTTAAGATGGCAAACTTCATGTTATGTGTTTTCAGCATAATAAAACAAATCTAGGAAAATCTCCCTTGTTGCTTCCCACTCACAGAGAAAGGACTTATTTTAGGAACCTCACATATAAAATCTTCAACCTCACAGGTAGGAAGTTCGGAATAACTATAAAGGGTACACATCAAGATATTATTGCAGACAATATTCTTTCCTAAGGCTCCTCCCTTCCCCCATAAGCTCTAGAGACTAGTTTTCCTCTGTCCTTCCCATTTTTTTTTTAAATAAAAGACTAATTTAAAACAACTGCAAAGTTTTTTAAAAAAGAAAAGACTGTTTTCCTCTACCACTCACCTGGATTAAAATACCAAAAAGAATGATAGTTTCCAATAACCCCTGGCTTCCATCTAACAACAAGAAAATGATTTGTTACCAACAGCTATCACAACTGTCATTACTCAAACCCCACCAGTACCAAACATTCATCCTTAGATGTAATTTTTTAGAGATAACTAAAGTCAATCTGAAGTCACATAATGTTAAGTATTTAAACTGGAAAATATAATATTGTTTTCTCTTGATTCAAAACAAACTATGACCATAATATAAATTGCATTTATAGTAGTTTACCTCCCCAACACCAAATCTTCCAAACATTCTATCACTGGAATAAGCACACACCTTAGTCCAAGCACTCGAGGACAAAATACATGTTATTTCTTATAGTCTTATTTAGTCTAGTAAGACCAAAGGAGAGAAATACAAAACACACAGTAAATTATATGTAATTTTTAACCTCACCTCTTACAATCCTATTCTCAATTTTCATACCATCTATCCACTATGTGTATGTGTTCAACAGCCTAGATTGTTAAAATTGAATACACATAGCAGATAAATTAGTCCTTCTCAAAGAAAGAACCCAAGGCTTCTAAGAAATCTAAACCCCTAAAAGTGAAGATGGTCACAGTATTTCCAGCACAGAGACTTTGAAACTGTTTCCTTAAGGTCAACAAAAGTGCCAGCAAAAATAATAAATACATGGATGGGGTCACAAGTCCTAAACATAAATCAGAGAGGCCCCGTAAGATCAGTTTTACACAATGGGGTTCTAAGACTTCATTTAAGGAATGGGTTCTACTCCAGCACTGGACTAAAATAAAACTGATGTCGCTGCCACTGCTGCTATGGTTTCCCCTACTCCCTATTTTAAAATAAATACTCCCTTTAAACATAAGATTGCCTTTCCTCATCCTATGTTAGAAATGCATATTATTTTTTCTAAGGATTATTCACAACACTTTCTGTGAATTCTCAACTATACTATTTTGATTTGCTAATACCAGAAATAAGGAACAATGCTTTAAATGATCCAGTATACCACACCTATTATAGCTTTGAACAGTTATTTCTAATGTACAAGTTAAACTGTGTTCTAATTTTTCCTGTGTATTCTACCTACATAATCTTTCTGCCATATTATCTTCATAAAAGGACACTTAGTCATTGCATGGGCTGACTGTTACATTAAGGAATATAAGCCAGAAAGTTGTATCTTGGTAGTTTTGGAATTTGTACATTTTCTTTTCCCTCAAAATTCAATATATTCAATCAAACACTTTCTGAGCACCTACTGTTACTAAAATTATAACCTATAACATGTTAATCAGGACTAGTGAAACTGTGCTACAGCAACCACCTCAAAATCTCAATGGCTTCACACAACAAAAGCTTTTTTCTAATTTTCTATGTCCAATTTGGATTGGTGGGAAAGTTTCTCCGTCCAGTATTCTCTATGCCTCTTGGCTCTATCCTCCAGGGAAGTGAAGACCAAGAATATTAAATCTCTGACTCCCTAAAAAACTTAGATTTCTTATCTGTTTCATTCTAGCCAGTTCCAAGTGCCAATATCTACAACCACAGCTTTTTTTCTAGATGTCTCTCAAATTTACTATACATTTTTGCTCTTGCCATGTGTTTTATTAATGCTAATGGGGTAGTTAGTGCCCATTCTCAAAAATCTTCCTTTTTATAATTTTCTTGTTCAGCTTATCTATTCTCATGACTTCAATTATGTTATCACCTCCATTCTACAGAATTTCAGTCCTTTGTCTGGAGATTAGTCTGCTCTCTCTACTACCAAGTCATTTCAACCTAGCTCCAAAAATTCAGTCTTCTACAAGTGGTATCTCTTTGCCTTCTCCTGATCAGCTTTCCCTTCCCAACTCTGCCAATGATACAACCTTTTTTAAAACAAAAGACTCATCTTTTATTCCCAATAGCTAATCACTAATTTGTAAAGATTCTTCTTTTTAAATGAGTACCATTCTCTCTCCCTTTATCCCTATTTAACTGAAATAGCCTTTCTTCTTTAGTGCTAGTTTCTTCCCATTCCCAATCTATTCCTAGAATACATCTCCCAAACACTGATTTATTCATGTAATTCATCTACTCAAAAACCTTTAAGGGCTCCTTAAGCTAAAAATATTAAAATCCAGACTAGTAGTACTCAGTGCTCTACACTCCCTTACAAAATATGTCCTATCAGCCACTAGTCCCCAGACAGCCCAGACCTTTACTCATGTTATTATAGTTTCTCAAAGTGTTCCAATAAAATACCAATCTTCAGAGATACATGATCTAAAAAAGAGAAAGGATGCTGATTCCTTTCCTTAAACAGTGGTTTCTCAGAGATTTTTTTATAACTTATTTAATAATGCCTATTAATATCTTAACCATTTTGGTGGGGAATGCTAAGCTATTAAACTGTCTCCTGGATAGGATGCCTCTATTCTCACTTATATTGCTTTTTGCCTTGTTAGTAAACATCTTCCCTTACCTCTCTATCTATACAAATCTAAATTCCTCCACTGAAGTTCTCCCTTCTCTGTAGTCTTCCCTGATCACTGGAGCCCTCTTTGATTTTCCACTTCTCTGAACTTCTACACAATTATCTATAAAAACAATTAGTAAAATTACATCGATTTATATTGTCAATTAATTACATATTGGTTTATAATGTTGATCACTGATCTGTGTCTGCTTTAAATGACCTCAGCATCTGTCAGTCTCTAGGAGAGATGAACATATACGTACTTCTCTTATAAACCAAACAAAATTTTTTAAAAAGTGCTATTCGATTTGACTAAATACAGTTCCACTCCAAGACACTTGTTCAACTCCTCCCTTCTCTCAAGTTCTTGAGTTTTCACTATCCCCCAAGTAGGATGCCAAAATTTAAGCACCAAGAGAATTTATTAAAAAAAGGTTTCTGGCTTTCCCCTTCATATGTAAGAAAAAACTAAAATAGTTTAATGTGACTGGCTGTCCTCTGAAATTTATCAACTACCTTCTTCATACTATACAAGATACAGCAGGGGAATAGTCTAAACAGTCAACATCCATCTTCAAGGTTTCGTAGAACCATAAATGCTCTTGATACTTGTAAAACAACTAAGTATTCACACCCTAACCAAGTTGTTACTATGAACAAGGCTCACTAACCCACTCACAGGAGATTTTGACACCAAAATTAAAGCCCAATCTTACTAGTATATTAAACTTATTTTTAAAAAATTATAATCCAGCCCTGGCTGGCATAGCTCAGTGGCTTGAGCGAGAGCCTGTGAACCGAAAGGTTGCCAGTTTGATTCCCAGTCTAGGGCATGTGCCTAGGTTGTGGGCCAGGTCCCCAGTAGGGGGCACGTGGGAGGTGGCCACACACTGATGTTTCTCTCCCTCCCTTTCTCTCTCCTTCCCTTCCCCTCTAGAAATAAATAAATAAAATCTTTAAAAAATAAAAATAAACATAAAATAAAAATTACAATCCAAAATGTTTATTAATCAAAAATAGGAGAGGCTAAAACCTTTTTATTATAGAAAACCCCCAAATACTGGGCTACCTAAAAAGCTCATTTAGTTTTTTTCTGTAAAATAAAAAACACATTTTTCTTTTTCACCAATAACTTTACTGATGTGGACATCCTGAATATGACATCTATCTCCCACATGGTATAAAATGATTGTTCTCAATTTGACCATTATCAACCTTCAACCGGTCTACCCAACCATGAAGCATCTTCCAGCAACAAATCTCTAGCACGAAACTTCACAAACCACTTTTGACATGTACGATCAGTCACAGCACCTTCCCCATACACTGCACAAATCTTCTGTTGCATTTCACAGTTGTGATTTTACCTTTCTTGAAATGATAAAGCATAATATGCCAAAAATGCTGCATATTTTATTCCATCTTCAATATTAAAATGGCTGCAAAAAAATTCACCAGTTTTGATGTTTTTTTTTTAATGCATGCTGATATGACAGCTGTCACAATATACTCTAACAAAATTGTTTCGAATGAAGTTAAAGACAACTAAGCATGAGCCATCTTACAGGAAAAAAAACCAACCAACATTTTTGGCCAATCCAATATACACAAGAGTAGAATACAACAAACCCCAACATATCTGTCACCCAGCTTCAACAATCAACTCCTAACAATTGTTTCAGCTACATCCCACACTGCTTCTATGTTATTTTGAAACAAATAGCAGACATAACTTTTCATCCACAAACATTTCAGTATGTACTATTCAAAAGACAAAAGAACTTACATTTTTTAAATCTCTCACATTATTCTTAGAACAAACACATGGAACATGCAGTGTTAAAAGACTTTGGGGGGAGTTATTTAAGTCTTCCAAATTCCCTCATATGCAGGCAAGACTAAATCTAAAATCCCTTTTACTTCTCTTGCCTCCCTCCTCCCGACCCCCAATTTATGGTATGGTCTCTGAAACAATTCTAAATGCCAGGAGTCTATACAAATTTAATACAATTACACAACTGGTAGTGATATGAAATAAACAGGTACCATGCATCTCATCACACATCTGAACAAAGTTAATTATTTCAGAAGCAAACAGGCAAAATTTACATTATATGTTTACCATACAAGTCTATGTTTATTCTGTATCTATTACTGATACTTCTTCATTTGTTAAAAAAAAGTAGAAAGATGAATAAGAAATTATTGATGAATTCCAAAAGTACACAAACAGCTTACATAAAATACAAAACAAAAGAAGTGGTAATTTAAAGCACAAGGAGTCAGAAAAGGTTATGGGACAAGACAGTATCTGAGCTAAGTCTTGACATATGTTAACTGGAAGATTAATCCTCTACTCCTTCCTGTTCCTGAAGTTCAATATCAGTGTACCACTTACCACATTTTATTAGAATCTTCTATAAGTCTGTCTAACCCAATGGTTTTCAAAGGGAAGAGGGGAATTTGCCATCCAGGGGACATTTGGCAATATATCTGAAGCCATTTTTTATCATTAAGACTGAAGGGTAGGGGGTGCTAATAGCATCTAATAGGTGAGAGATGCTGCTGAATATCTTGTTAGGTCATGAATAACTTTAGTGCAAGTATCGTATTTATCTTTGTATCCCCACATCTGGCACAGCAGAAACTCTATACATATATGTAGGCGCACTAGACCACAATTTAAAAGCAATGGAATACAACTTCACATTTCAAATAAACTTCAATAATGCTTTAATAAAAATAAATAAATAAATAAGGGCAATTTTAAGAGTCGATGAAAATTTGAAAGGAGATAACATATGAACATTATGAACAACTTCTAATGTGTTCCAAAATTAAAAATGTACATAATCTGCCCTGGCTGTTGTGGCTCAGTGGATTGAGTGCCAGCCTGTGAACCAAAAGGTCACAGGTTCAATTCAGGGTCAGGACACACACCTGGGTTGCTGGCTAAGCCCCCATCTGGGGGCCTGCAAGAGACAACCAATCAATGTGTCTCTCACACATCAGTGTTTCTCGCCCTCTCTTTCTGCCTTCCCCTCTCTTGAAATAAATGTATGTAATCTATAACTCAAGAATTTTACTTATAGACATGTCCTTCAGACACACATACTTTCTCTAAGGGATAAAAATTTTTATAAGGAAACTCACTGTTGTATTATTTGTTAGTAAATACATACCCATCAATTGCAAATAAATTGCAAATAAATACCCATCAATAAGGATCTTATTAAATAAATGAAAAGATATTTGTTCAAGAACTATTATTGCTATTGCTAAAAATAAGATAGCTCTATACTTGTAATATTAAAGAGATCCAACAAAAAAAAATCAAAGCAGAAAAATGAGTATGGTATGGTACAGTTTCAGGGAATGGCAGAGAATATATAGGTATGGTAATGTTAGTAAGTGTATCCTTCCACCAGACATTCTACACATTAAGAGAGAAAAACTGGTAACAACAGCTACCTGCTAGGAGGGAAACTAGGGGTTAAGACAATGGGAAAAGACTTTCTAAAGTTTCTGAATTTGTGCCTTGTGCAGGTATTGCTTATTCAAGAAACATAGGAGTACCCCATTACCTGCAGATTTACTTTCTCAGGTTTCAGTTACCCCGAGGTCAACTGCAGTCTAAAAATATTAAACTTCTCCAACCATCAATACAGTCATGGCTCAATAATCTAGGGTCACCCAGAGCAGATGATCTTTCTACTGACATGTCATCAGTTGTTTCTGCTGGTTCTCACTGACTGTTGGTTCTCAATGGTAGTCTAACACTAGTCACAATGCCTATGTCATTCACCTCACTTCATGTCATCACACAGGCATTTTGTATCATCTCACTCATCACAAGAAGGTGAGTACAATTAAGATATTTTGAGACCACATTCATATAACTTATTACAGCATACTGTTATCATTGTTCTATTTTACTGTTGTTAGCTGTACCCAGTTTATAAATTAAACTTTATCATAGGTATGTATGTACAGGAAATAACATAGTACATAGAGGGCTTGGTACTATCCGTGGTTTCAGGCATCCCCTGGGTGTCTTAAAACAAACATATCCTCCCTTCACCCCCCCGATAAGATGGGGACTACTATAAATTTTTTCTAAATAATTTTAAATGCATCAGAAAGAGGATAAGCATGAAAAACAAATTAAATGTTATTACAATGGCCCAGACTAACAAAATGAGAATGAAGAGAAAGAACAAACTGCAAAAATAGATAAAACCAAAAAGACTTGGTGCTCTAGCTGGTGTCAGTTGGTTAGAACATCCACTACACTGAAAGGTCACACAGGAAAACACAACTGATCAGTGTTTCTCTTCCACATCGACATTTCTCTCCTTTTCTCCCTTCCTCTCTCTAAAAATCAATAAATATACATTTTTAAAAATAAAAATAAAAAAGACTTAGAACTTCCTAACAAAAAACAGAAAAGTTAATCCTGTACCTGCATCTGGGCAACTAAAAGTGTAGAAAAGACACAACTGTGCTAACCACTCTGGTGGGCACTCAGTAATCCCTGCAATTCTACATCTCACCAGTAATTTCACTTTCCAATTCTCTCAGATGACCGCTTCATACCTTCTTCCTTCTTAAATTTCTAACACCTGCCCTCCTCACCCATTTGAGCTTGTTTCTTATTACAAAAGGAAATTAGAAGCAATCTGACAAGAATTACCTTATCTTCCTACCGACATACCTACACTTGCAAAGCTCTAACCTATCTATGCCTTTCCCGTTAAAACATGATTATCCACAACCTTATGTGGCCAGTCTCTATACCTGTATCTAATTATTTCATTTTGCTTGCCTTCTTAAAAACTTCCTCTACTGTATCTTCTTCCCGCCTCAACAATTTCTCACTCTTTATTGAGATACGTGAGAAAAACCCTCCCACAACCTCAAGTTCTTCTTCAGCTACCATCCCGTATTTCAATGACCCTTTTCTTAGTAAGAAAAGAAACTTAAAATATTTGTCTTTAATTATTGTGGATACTTCCTCTCTTCCTTTAATCTCCTTTTCTAGTTGGGCTTTACTCCACAGCAGTCCACTGAAGCCACTTGTCACCAACAACCAGAATCCTATTCTATTTTTGTATACCCTCCACAATATCTGAAAAGTTTAGTATATTCATTTGGCTTCCAGATACCCCTCTCTCCTGAGAGGTCTTTCTTGTTTCTTTTGCTGGCTTCTTCTCTCTACGTCTCCCCCTCAAAATGTTAAAATTGTTTTAGGATTCAATTATAAGGATTTCCCTCCCTCAATTTGGTTAAGTTTCGGTTCCTGAATTTCTATTTGGTCCTTTTACAATTCTGCTATGTAATTTTTGTTAGTCTACAATTTTCACTTAAATTTTTTTTCAAGTTTCACTTTTATCACCTAGATCAGCAATTTTCAACCTTTTTCATCACATGGCACACATAAACTAACTATAAAAATTCTTCAGCACACTAAAAAAAATCTATTTTTTTGCTGATCTGAAAAATAGGTATAATTTTGATTCACACTAGATAGCTATTGTTGTGTTGGCTGTTGTCATTTTTTTTCTTTGAAAATCTAAAGGAAAAAAGGCCAGTGCCCTCGACTACATAGTCAGGTATTGCATTTTAAAAAATTCTTGTGGTGCACTGGTTGAAAATCATTCAGCTAGACCATAATAAACAATCTAGTATCTGGAATTACAGTAAGTCTATTTCTATTGCCTATTGTTTCTCTCAATTCTCACTCACGGTGTCTCGTTGCCTCAAATGCCTGGTCACCCTTGATTCCGTGCTGGATACTGCATTTAGAAAACCTAGAAAAATAATTTGAAGCTCAAAATGATACTTTCTAATCTTCTCTCTATATTCTTTCCTTACTAAATTATTAATATCCATACCAGCTTCCCTTCAAAATCACTTGGGAACTTTTAAAATATATCTTTCCTAAGCCTCATGCAGAGCCATTAAACAAACATCGATTTGTTGCTCCACTTATTTATGCATTCATTGGTTCATTCTTGAATGTGCCCTGACCAGACATCAAAGCTGCAACCTTGGCCTACTGGGACAATGCTCAAACCAACAGAGCTACAGGGCCAGAGTGCTGCTGACATTTTTGATTAAGTTCCCTGTGAGAGTCTGCCCCGACCAGGTGGCTCAGCTGGTTGAAGCATCATCCCATACATCAAAAGGGCACATAGCTAGGTTGTGGGTCCCCTCCCTGGTCCGGGCACCTACAGGAGGCAAAGGATCAATGTTTCTCTTTCTAAGAGCAATATATATACTACATATATATAAGTAGTATGTATATATGTGGATATGTATACATGTACGTATATATAATACAAAGGAACACACATGCATGTATCTGTATGATATATATACACACATATATACACACACTCTGTCCAGAAGGTATCCATCCATGTATATGAAAAATACAGACATTTACTGAAGATATGAGACACAACAAACAGTGAAGACAGGACAATGACATCTTAGTCCCCTTCAAAGCAGGTACCTTGTGACCTCACACAGTTCTCTCAATCTTCATCAGCTGCCCCATCCTATTTTCTTGAATCTCACTGTGATTTTGGTTTGGGGAAAAGTCAGAAGTCACAGGGCGCTAAATCTGGACTGTAGGGGACTGAGTCACCTGAACGATTTGATGTTTCACCAAAAAACTCTACACGATGCATGAGCAGGCACACTGTCATGCTGAGCCTGCCAATCACCAGTTGCCCATAGCTGCGGCGTTTTTGATCATCCGAATAGTTTCCACAGAGGAAATGTTCAAGCTTAATGCAAAATATGATGCAGATTCGTTGCTCTACTCAGTCATTTTGAATGCCAGGGCCACACAGTACACATGCTCACTCAACGGCGTCTACCACCCCCACTGACTAGTACAGAAGTACAGTGAAGTCGTCAATGTTCACGCATGCGCATTCTAGTCTACTCTCCTTGGCAGCCAGGTTACACCATTGTAGTGCAAATCATTCTCGTTATATTAACAATAGCTGGAATTTTTTCAGACAGAACTCAGATGAGAATTCTATCCTCAGGTGAGGGTTATTTTAAAAAGCTCCCTGTGAGATTCTACCATTCCCAAATGATTTTATCTGGTCACAGCCATTCATATTAACCACTCCAAAAATTTTATCTCTAGCCCAACCTGAGCTCCAGATTGCAATATCCAAATGTTTTCTTGAACCATCATCCATTTGGATTTCTAACAGGCATTTCAAATTAACAAAGCCAAAACAGAAGTCTTAATTCTCCCTTAATACTCCATCCTTCTACCAGCCTAGCCAATCCCACTATCCTTTTTTGCCAGTATTACTACATCCTTTCCAACTAGCACCATTGCAACCCCTATGCCTTCATCCCTATCTGCTGCAGGGATCTTCTAAAAATGTAAATAAAATCATGTCATTTCCCTATTCAAAACCCTCCAATGTTTTCCTATTAAAAAATAAAACCCAGCCCTGGAAGGTGTGGCTCAGTGGTTTGAGCGCCAGACTGCAAATTGTAAGGTCAGCGCTTGACTTCCCAGTCAGTCAGATGCCTGGGTTGCAAGCCAGGTCCCCCACTAGCACGCATGCGAGAAACAGCCAATTGATGCTTCTCGTACATTGATGTTTCTCTCCCTCTTTTTCCCTCTCTCTAAAACTAATAAATAAATACAATCTGTTAAAAAATAAAATAGAATCCAAATTCTTTACCATGGCCTATATTATATGGTCCCCAACTTATCCCAATCACAACTTCTACCACCACTACGCCCAGCCATCTGGGCTCATTCTCTCTTCTTGGAATACTCTTTTCCTTCAGATCTCAACATGACAGACAGGCTCCTTTCTCAACATTCAGATCTGTACTTCAATTTTATATCTTTATAAGGAGGTATATTTGTTAACCACCCTACTGAAAATAACCACCATCCTCCATGGTTTTTCCATATTACCCAGTATTCCATAACATATATTTTTTATAACATTCTAAAATTACTATTCATTTATATGTCTGCATTCACTAAAACACAAAATTCATGAGAGTGGGTAGGGACTTTGTCTCTCACTGTTGCTAAGATTGACTGACTTCTCTAATCCAAGTTGTGGGGAGGATGGCACTATCCATTAGGGGAAAACTTAGTAAGATTTATGAAAAGTGTCACACGTCAAGTACTGTCATCAAGTTGGATGCAAAAACTGTCCTCATAAACCACTAAAATGGCCACGTAATTTACAGATTAGCTTTAATAAAGTTATTATTTTTTTAAGTTTTATTTATTTTTAGAGAGAGAGGAAGGGAAGCAGAAAGAAGGGGAGAGAAACATCAATTGGCCAACTCTCACATGCCCTCAACTGGGAGCCTGGCCCACAAACCAGGCGTGTGCCCTGAAAAGGAATCAAACCAGCAATCTTGTTTCATAGGCTGGTGTTCAATCCACTGAGCCACCCTGGCTAGGGCAAATAAAGTTATTCTTTTAGATTAAAGTAATATGGCATGATAAACCAAGGTATCAAAGGAAGAGAATTCCTAATGAAAAATCACACATTAGATGATTTCCATTCTGTTGTGTCCACCCTGAATTCTAATTTGCATTATTACTGACTACATTATGGAAATGTATTTAATCACAAATTAAATATACTAATTCATAAAATTAAAAGTTAGCAAAAGGTGAAGGGGAAGAAAAAAAGGATTTAAAAACAAAAACTTAATAGCAATTTGTTGAACATACATCTAATGAGTTTAATCAGTTAACCTCTCTAAGATTCCATGGTTTAAATCATATTGCTACATCAAAATAATAGTTATTTACCAATGTTAAACTACATAGATATTTGAGACTGCTCTAAGTTATTATCTTCAAGACATTACTCTGGGATCTGTGAGCACTATTTTTCCACAGAATACTAAGGAAGTAACAAGTGTGACCAATAACATATAGTTAAAATGATTCTATTTTAAGGTACATAATGTATGCTAGGTATTTTTTCAGTCACAGCAGTAATTTTAAATTCCCAATTTTTTCCACAAACTGTTCAACTGCATCAAGTGATTTCTAAATCAAACTGAACTCAAAAACTATGTTTGAAAGTTTCTAAATTCAGTTTTGCTCAAAAACAAAAAAAAAAAGAAAAAGAAAAAAAGGCTAATAAGAACTTACATGTATTAAAAACTCACCAGGACCAAACTTAAAGGAATGTAAATGAAGAGTATTTCACAGTGGGTGACACAACATTAATGCCCTTAACATATAAAAATTTTATTTTTTCCAATGTGTTACAAATTAGTTGTGGGGGAAAACAAGCAAAAAACATAGAAGGCAACTGACCAAAGAAATAGAAACAGCCAATAAACAAACAAAAAAGTTCAAGTTCCTTAACAATAAATGAATGCATTAGATTTTTCTCTTTTTACACCCCAAAACTTTGCCTATTTGATGCCTTCCCTATACTCTCATATAATGCGAGTTAAAGAACATTTTACAATATATATAAAAACCTTAAATAAGAACATTCTTTATTCAACAATTCCACTTTTAGTACTTCTGAGTAAAGAAATAATTAGAAATATGAGCAAACATTTCTACATAACAGGAAAAATAAGAAATAACCTAAACACATAAACAATACAGGATTAGTTAAACCATGGGATAGCCATACAAAAATATTTAGTAATAAAACCAAATAATCATACTGTAGAAGACTACTGGTGTGGGAAAATACGCACAATATACTGTTTTAAAGTTATAAAGCTGCTGCATATATGACCCCAATTTCATAAAGATACATTATATATATGCTCAAAAAAAAAGATGGAAGATTATATGGCAGAATATCAGCAAATAAATTACCAGCTTTACTGGCTTAGGGGATTATTGTTTTTTTTTTTCCTATTTCCTTTTTAGAACTGCCCTGCATTTCTATATCTGCTATTACTCTTTTTCTTTGGTGCATTTCTTCCCCTTCCCTATTTTTTTGGTTGGACTGATAATTTTCTACATGCTGCCCCAGTTTAGAAATTAAAAATCACACTTTTATTCTCTTGAGTTATTTATATCCACATTATGAATTTCTGTAAAAAGGCTAAAACTATTCTCTATAAAAATTATGTTCCTCAAAATGACAAGAACCTTTACCCACAGATCAACACACCCCCAGTCCCACATATCAATTTCTTTGTTTTCATGTTTAGCATTTTTCTCTCCAATACAAACATTAACAACCAAGAATGATTCCATGAATTAAGACACAATAGATAAAAAATTAGTTCATGATGATACTGCAAAAAGAGAACATCTGATGACAGCTCAGACAACAACTCATGCTGGAAATAATAGAATGAATTTAGTAATTTACTCCACCTTTCTTGTACAAACTGTACCTTGTAATACTAAATATAAATAACTAACAAGCGAAAGTTCATTATGGAGGAATCACAGCTATAAATACAAAAGGACTGAAAAAACCACCATTTTGCAAACCTTAATGAAGTAAATGAATCCAAATGACAACACTGGATTAGAAAAGTTGCTAAAACCATTAATTGAAAATCTGAGACTTGGACGCACATCAACCAATAAAATACCCAGCCCTTGCTTGAATCTTAATTTCAACAAATCAATTCCAAAGACATTTTTTAATCAATTGAGGGAAATTGAACACAGTGTTAGGATATTAAGTAATATTAAGAGATTACTATAAATTTAGAGTATTGTAAATAATGATACTATGTGTATGCTTTTAAAAATCCCTAGTCTTGGTTGGTGTCACTCAGTAGATGGAGTGCCGGTCTGTGAACCCAAGGGTCACGGGTTTGATTCCCAGTCAGGGTACAAGCCTGGGTGGTGGGACAAGTCCTGAGTAGGGGAGCATGTGAGAGGCAACCATACATTGATGTTTCTCTTCCTCTCTTTCTCCCTCCCTTCCCCTTTCTAAAAATAAATAAGTATTTTTTTTAAATAAATAAAAACCCATTTTTATCAGAGCAGCAGCTCTAAAACTTAATTTGATACCAGGATCACTCTATCTTTTAAAAGTTACTGAGGCCCTGGCCAGGTGGCTCAGTTTGTTGGAGTATCATCCCATGCACCAAAGGGTTGCAGGTTCAATCCCCAGTTGGAGCACATACGGGAAGCAACCTATCCATCATAGATCAATGTTTCTCTCACATAAAGATGCGCCTGTCTGTCTCTCTCCCCCCTCCTCCCTCCCTCCCATCTCTCTCTAAAATCAGTAAACATATCCTCAGGCAAGGAGAAAAAAAAATTACTGAGAACTTCAAGAAGTTTTGTCTATAAGAATTACACCTATTTGCTAGAAAAGGGGCATGAGGGAGAATGATGATTGGCACATGGTAATGGGCTGGTGGTGAAATGATACTGTGTCTTTATTATGGTGAGTACACGACTGTGTACAGCTGTCAAAATGTGTTGAACTGTACACTAAAAAGGGTGAATTTTACTACACATCAATTATGTCTTTATAAAAAAATGAAAAAAAAATTTAATTTGTGGACCTCAAAGGGCCTTTGTGTACGTAAGCACATATATCTATTAATATTCACAATATCAGAAATCAAAACAGATAATTTTAAAGATGCATTAATTTTAAAATAAACTTACTAAGTGTTAATGTAAGTAGCATCTTTTTTTGAAAAATGTATTTTCAAAAAATGTGTTAAGAATATTTGACATTTTTGCAAATCTAGTATTTATCTGGCTTTGTCATTATTCAATCTGTTATGTTATGACACACCATGTAGCCTGTGGAAAATTCCTCCGTACACTACTTCTGAGGTAAGTGCAACAAATAACATCTTAGTATTATTATGCTTAATGTATGTTTAATACATTATTATTATTATTATGACCTCAATGACATCCCCATGAAAGGGTTTCAGGGACTCCGAGACCACACACTGGAAACCAATCAATTAGAATTTTAGGGTAAAATTATACAATGTTTGGGATCTACTTTAAAGTATTCTAGCAAAAATAACATTCTAAATGGTGGGAACAGAGGAAACAAGAATGTCAGAATGTCGGTAACTATTGAAGCTGTGAGGTAGTTACATTAAAAAGCTCATTACACATTTCTCTGCTTTTGTTTATTTTTGAAATTTTCTGTAATTTTTGAAGTTACTGGCATTTTACAGTCAGTTAAATCATTAATTTTGTACTGACTTCTCCAATCACTATTAAATCCTCATTTCCCACTCATTTCCCCTGGATCTATTTTTCTAATTAACCCTCACTAGTTACTTTAGGAAGAGTCTTTGTATAATAAACTCTCAGCCTGTGAATATCTTAAATATCTTCCTTATACCTTAATTCCTGAGTAGGGGTTTACATGCACATAGAATTTTTGGCTGCTGGTTATTTTCTCTCATTACTATGAAAATACTACTACACAATCTCCTGGCATCCATGTGGCTGACAGAAGTTTGTAAGTAATCTGTTTTTTTCTGTGCATTAAAATTTAAGATTATCTCTTTCTCTGTAATTTCATTGTAAGTCAAGGGCAGACTTGTTTTGATTTAACTTAATAATGAAGTAAAATTTTCATCTGTGAACTGTAGTTCCCCAACACAAGAAAATTCTCAGCCATTACACCTCAGCAAATACTCTGTTGCTGTCTTTTTTGCCATTCACTTTACTCTTACAGAAATTCCTATGAGGTGGCATGCATATATATGGATTCCCAAATAAGTTCAGAATTAGAAACAAAGCTGAGTACACTATACACTATCTAAAATATCCTTAGGTTATGTTTAATGGGAAAACTTCAAATCTATATAAAAAATAGCTAAGCTGGTCCTCCAATTGTATGAAAGGGCTAAAAGATCTACCAATTATTTTAAATCAGCATAGATCATATTCACACACTGCCCCCTCTTTAGTTCTAAGACTGCATTTTCCACCACATACTTCTGCTTTTCATGCAATAGGTCTGGCCTTTTAGTATTACTTGTTCTGGTCTTAGGTAAAACCAATAGACTTTATGTATTGTTAGAATTGCTAATAAAAATGCTTCAGGTGACTTTTCCTCCACTTACCATAAAAAAAGAACATAAGGCTAGTATCTTCCCCCCCCAAAATGAAAAATACTGAAGCAAAAATAACTACCAAAAAAAAAAAGGAAGACAATCACACTACTGGAGTAAATTAAACAAAATACCAAGTCACTGTAGTATAATGAGGGGAAAAAAACAAAGACTAGTTGTGAAGCCTTGGGACAGTTTCCTTCCCTACCCAAATATCAACAGTAACAGGATTACTGCAAGAAAAAATTATGTAAAATTATATTTCTAAAAATACCTAAATAGTACCTACACAAAAGGAGTACATAAAAGATCTCTCCCTTTTGCCTTTCAATACTTAAGCAACAACTAAGTATAAAATTTTAAAAATTCAATTTTTTGTGGTGCTTCCATTCTCTCACTACTAATTTTAAAAAGCACAGCTACCTGTTAGTCCACAACTTTGCGGATTTCTATGGTTAATGAGAATTCTAAACATTAGGGTTTTTGCTTTTAAATAAGTATGGATTTCTATATACCTCTCTTCCTACCTCAAATTCCTAACTGCATTTTAAATATGGCCAATCTTAAAGGATAATTCTGCATTTAGATAAAACAAAATCTGGTAGAGCAGTGGTCCCCAACCTTTTTGGCACCAGGGATCAGTTTGTGGAAGACAATTTTTCCAAGGACCAGGGTGGGGGGAATGGATTGGAGGTGATTCAAACACATTACATTCAAGCTCACCTCCTGCGGTGTGGCCCAGTTCCTAACAGTCCAGGCCAGTACCAGTCCTCAGGCAGAGGCTGGGAAGCTCTTTAGTAGAGGACTAAAATTTGAGACTAAGTCTTGTCTTGAATTTTAGGGAAGTTTCCTAACTAGAAAAGACGCTGAAAAAAAAAAAAAAAAGTAAATTCCTACTTTGTTTCCTCCCACCCAGTTTCCAACACACAATAGCAGAGTAAAAATAAAAAACAAGTTCTCTAAAACAACATCCATTATCAAAAGGCAAGAAATTAATAGAAATGTAAGCAATGAATGAGTGGGGCTGAAGTTTGGGGCCTGATGAGCTCTACGTACATTCCAAGAAAGATGTGAATTTATTTCTAAGGGATAAAAAAGGCTTACGACATATTCTTCTCATGAGGGGCCCAGAGTCAGATTCACTGCTTAAAACAGGTTAGAGTAAAGGTCATTTTTGTTAAGAAAGAGTCTAGAAGTCAAAGAAATTCCATGGCCCCAAAATGCGCATTCTCGTGTATCTTGGAAAATTGTTACATTAATCCCATATTTTCTAAAAATAAAAATGCAAACCAATGATGTGAAAGTTTTAAGTATTTCATCTGGGCATACAATGCCATAATAGATTAAATTTACTCTGTTTTTCAGGTGAAAAAAAATCCTAAAATAATTTGTCTTCCTTCTTGTCAATCAAAAAGACTGTACACCAAGGAATGGTTTTCCTATTACCAAATATCACCAAAATTAAAATTTGTTGGTTTTTATTACTAAATATGCTGCTGTGTACATTGAAGCATTTTAACTTTTATTTTCTTTTTCCTGATTCCTTTACATTGGGACAAAATTCAAATTTAATGGCCTTCTGGAATGCTTATTTTACCTTTCCTTGACACGTTCAATAAACTAAATTACCAATTTCTAAATTCCTTTCTGCATTTAATTCATATAGTATTGCTATTTTGATAGTTTTTTAGAAATAAATTACTGTACTGAAACACGTGGTGCTTTATACCAGTCTAATTTGATGACCAAGATAAATCCACAAAATCACAAATAAATTCTCTAAAGGTGTTTTTCTAACACAATGAGTTTACCAAAAAGTATGTTTAGTTTTTTCAACATGATGGCTCTCATCATACTTAGTTGTTTTGAACTTCATTAGAAACAACTTTGTTAGATTGTATTGTTACAGCTGTCACATCAGTTTGCATTTTAAGAAAAAAACTTAACAGTCGTGGTTGGTGTAGCGCAGTGGACTGAGTGCCAGCCTGAAAGCCAAAAGGTTGCTGGTTTGATTACAATCAGGGCAAATGCTGGGATATGGGCCAGGTCCCCAGCAGGGGGTGCATATGAGAGGCAACCACACACTGATGTTTCTCTACCTTTCTTTCTCCCTACCTTCCCCCTCGATAAATAAAGACAGAAAGACAGACAGAAAGACAGAAAGAAAGAAAGAAAGCAAGCAAGCAAGCTTAACAAAACTGGTGAATTTTTTGTGCAGCCATTTTAATATTGAATATGGAAGAAAATACAAAATATTTTTGGCATATTATGCTTTATTATTTCAAGAAAGGTAAAGCCCAACTGAAACGCAAACAAAGATTTGTGTAGTATATGCAGAAAGTGCTGTTTCTTGATACTATTGACATTTTGGCTAAGTAATTCTTTGCTGTGGGGCTGTCTTATGCATTGGAAGATGTTTAGCAGTGCCTCTGGCTTCTATCTATCCACTAGAAGCCAATAGTGGGAGACAGCTGACATACTCAAAATATCCAAGTCATGCAAGTTATTGGTGAAAATGAAAAAATGTGTCTTTTAATTATGAAAAAAACTAAACAAACTTTTGGCCAACCCAATATATAGAACTCCATAACCTTAACTTTGTAGAAGCTTTAAAAACCGGTTTCTAAAAACTTTCTGCTATGTCTTCAAAAATCTGTCATTCTACCAGTAGTTCTCAAACTTTCCGGTTTCAGGACTCTTTCTAAACTCTTAGAAAGAGTTTAGATTATTGAGGTCCCCAAAAAACTTTTGTGCATGTAGAATATACATTGTGACATTTACTGTATTCTAAATTTTAAGAGAAATTTACATTTTAATTGATTTAAAAATAGTAAATTCCATGTTAACACAAATTAACATTTTATGAAAAACAACTATTTTCCAAAAATATAAATAAAAGGTTGATTAGAAGAGAGACCATGTTTTACATTTTTGCAGATCTCTTTAAATGTCTAGATTAAAAGAAGCTAACTAGAGTCTTGAATTTGCTTCTACATTCAATCTGTTGCAATATGTGGTCTGGGTTGAAGCATATGCAGAGTATCTAGTCTCACAAAGATTATGTGGCTGGGAAAGGAATTGTAGGTATTCTTTTATACTTGTCCAAACTTGACAAGTAGCAGTTTCATAAAGGTCTATTGCAATGCAGAATCTGAAACCATATTGGTAAACATTCCATGTGTTTGTTACTGGACTACCTCTACTTTTATTTATTTATTTTTATTTTTATTGTTGTTCTTCTACAGTTTTCTTTTACTCCCTTCCCAGTCCACCACCCCAGCCCTCCCCTCTACCTCTAATTTTAAATGGATCTTTTACCCATGCATGATTTTGTAACATGAGCTGGTCATCTGAAAACTATTGGTTTGCTGAGTAAATCATATAGATCTTCCAAATGTTAGCATATTTCATTATACGATAGTATCCAAAAAAACTTATCTATTTAATATCACTATTCTCATCAGAAAAATACTGTATTCATTAACACACTATCAAGTTTTCAAAAATTCAAACTTTCACTATAAAACCCAAATTTTACCACTGACAACAAATACTGTCGGGTTTTTTTCCTTTAAATACACAATATTAAGTAATAGTCAATTCATTATTTTAAAGAAAGTATCTGTCACTTAAATACAGGAGTCTCCCAACAACCATAGCTTGTCAGTCATTCTTTCAAGTAAAGTTTCATGAAAATTATCATCTAGTTCAGCTTGCAACTCACACAGCTAACACAACTGAAAAAAAGTATTTTTTTTTGGTAATACAATCATTGTAAAGTACTTTACTAAAGCACACTTTGTCACAAATAAAATATTACAAACACATGCCAGCAGGAAATGCAAATCGAAAACACTCATTAGGATGGCTGTAATTAAAAAGGACAATGATAAGTGTTGGTAAGGACGTAGAGAAACCCTCATATACTGCCGGTGAGAATGTACAAGGTGCAGTCACTTTGGAAAACCATTTTGGAAGTTCTTCAAAATGTTAAACCTGGAGTTACCGTATGATCTAGCAATTCCACTGCTAAGCATATACCCAAAAGAAATTGAACAGTCCACAAAAAAAAACAACAAAAAAAACCTGTACACATGATGTGTAGAGCAACATTATTCATAATAGCCAAAACATGGAAACTTTGTCCACCACAGCTAAATAAAATGTAGTATATTCATACAATGTAATATTATCCAACCACAAAAAGAATCTTGAAAATATGCTAAATGAAAAAACCCAGACACAAAAAGCCATTTATTATATGATTCATTAATATGAAATGGAATTCCTTTAATATGAAGAGCAAATGCAGAAAGCTAAAATAGATTAGCGGTTGCCAAGGGCTAAGGTGGGTGGGGGAATGAAGAGTGACTGCTAATACTGAACAACAATTAAAAAAAAAGTGACCACTAATAGGTACGGGGTTGGGGGAGTAGTGATGAAAATGCTCTAAAATTAGATAGTGGTGATGGCTGCACAAGTCTGTAACTATATTAAAAATAACTAAGTTGAAAACTTTAAAGGGTGAATTTTATGGTATGTGACTTACCATAATAAAGCGATTATTTTTTTAAAAATAACATGCAGCAGTCAAGAGTCAAAATTTAGTAAAAATAACTATTTTGATTGGTTTAACAAGGTCATTCTTCAGTGGAACACATTTCTCTTTTATTTTTTTTTAATCCTCACCAGGGGAAATGTTTATTGATGTTAGAGAGAGGGAGGGAGAGACACAGTGATGTGAGAGAAACATCAATCAGTTGCCTTTGCTCAAAGGCATCCCCACCAGGGACTGAACCCTGTTATCCTAGGTGTGTACCCTGGCCAGAATTGAACCCACAATCCTTTGGTGCATGGGACAACACTCCAACCAACTGAGCCACCCAGCCAGGGCCAAACACATTTTTCTTTAACTGCAAGTGTAGTGTCATAAAAGAATACAACTAGGATAGTTCTGTGCCAGGGTTTTGATTTGTGCTAAGATACAAGCAGTTATAGCCACCATCAATGAAAGTGTCAACATAATAAAAAAGGCAAATAACTTGTATAGTATTATTATGAAAAGTAGCTTGACATCAAGGACCACTAAGAGTCTCAGAGATTCCCTGCAAGGGTCCAAAGACCACACTTTGAGAACTGCTGCTCTAAACTACAGCTTTACTAGACTCCAATTAAAGGCTTTCCAAGGACAGACCTAAGGCGTCAAGACAATTCCAGTTTTCTAAACATGTATCACAAATTTCTCAAGAAAATAAAGGAAGTCTTTACTATAATAAAAATTATATCAATAAATTATTTTCAAATGTCCCAATTTAAGAGTTTAGAATCACTGATTTATTGGAACGTTAAACTCTCCAAAAAAATAAAATAGAATAAAATTAAATTAAATTAAAATAAAAATAGAAAAGTGAAAGGATTTAGCACAGAAAACATTCAATAAAATGTTATGTAAATAAATAACAATAAGGTAATGATGACAGTATTTCTTTTAAAACTATACTATTTAATTCTTGCACAACTCTTTGTTTCTATTCAAAGAGTAGACTTCTGAAATTTCTACCTGTACTATTCATAACAACATGTCTAACGCATCTAAGTTCAATGCCCACTTTACACTTAGAAGAATAAACTATCACAGAATCTAAGAATTTTAGGCCTGGAAGTCACCCTTGATACAATTACCTAGTCCTAGTCCAACAACCCAATTTTACACAATGAGGAACTGAGTTTGCAAGAGAAAAAGTAACTTGGCCAAAATCACATAGTTAGCTAGCTACTGGCTGAGACAGCATGAATAATCTTTATTCCCAGTACCATATTTTTACTATGCCAACCAGATTCCCCAACCAAATACAGTATAGTGCAGAAAACACATTAACTTACACCACACCAAGGACAACCCAGACACTTTACATGCCAAATAAAAATTTTGTAATGTTTTATAATGTCAATCAAATGAGAAAACAAATACAAAATTGAGTACGGAAAAACTACAAATATATTGACATGATGGAGAAATAAATCCTTGACTTCAAAAACCACAAACTTTCAATGAAGAACAATTGGAAAGCACTTGGATGTCTACTTTTCATACAAATGGCAATTTATCATCACCTTTAAAGATAAAGAGATACTGATAAACACCCAAAGCAAAAAATTTCCCAACATATTAACAGATCACTGAACCTATCTATGGTACGACATGACTTAAGGCTTACCTGCAGGACTGTCAGCATTCTCTCCTGGGTGTAGCTGTATACCTGTAGAATCTATAGAGTTTACTGTAACTGTCTGTAGATTTGGCAACTGACCAGTGCTTAGACTAACTGGAGTTGAAGTCAAGGCTCCACCTGCTGCAACTTGACCAAGTGTGAGTGTCTGAACAGGCGTCAAAGTTATTTGCTGGGCAGCAGTATTCTGTATTTGCAAATTCTGCAAGTTCTGGACCCCTTGTACTTGAAATGTTTGCCAAGTTATCTGTCCAGAAGGGGTCACTGTCTGTGCCTGAATTAAAAAGGTTCCAGGATTCAGCTGCAACTGAAGATTTTGCAAAGCCTGTTGTGATATATTCTGACCACTGGCTTGCACACCATGGATTGTCTGTGGTGCAATACCTTGCACAATTTGGGCTTGACTGGTTGGCTGCTGAGTCTCTTGAAGTTGTAGATGTTGTACAACAGGCTGTGCCGTAGAAACCTGAATATTCTGAGCCTGTGCCTCTTCAGAAACAGGCGACTGGATATAATTTCCCTGAAGATCTGAAGAATGAACTTGCCCACTAGAAGTAGTCAAGCTATTTGTGTTTTGTTGCAATATACCTGTACTATCTATAGTGACAGGCAACTGTGATGAAGAGGACGTTGGCACAAATAAATCTGTATCAGTATTAGTTTCATTAATATCAGGAGAAACCCGCTCACCAGTCCTTTCTGAATTGTCTGAACTATCCATAGCTTGTCCTGTGTTTATCAAATGTCCATCGGCATTAATGCCTGCAGTCATTGTCTGAGAACTGCTCGAGAGTCCCAAAGAATCTAGATCGACACTATTAATTGGTACAAAGGTAATATTTCCTGGCAGACCAAGAGGCACATTAGCAACTACTTGGGTTTGGCCAGGAAAAGATGAACCACCAATTGCAACTCCCTGAACCTGGACTTGACCAGTCTGTGGTATGAGATTCTGGATATTAGCAGGAGGTGTTCCAGAGGCAAGCAAGGTCTGATTAGAGCCAGGAATGATCTGAATTTGACCACTTTCTTGATTTATACCTCCATTATCTGAAGTGCCTGTGAAACCAATCTGAACTTGCTGACCATCTGTGGCCTGAATTTGTGGTATTACTTGATACTGAACATTGGACACTGTACCATTCGATGACTCTGATCCTGGTGCAACTGAAAATATTTGTTGATTCTGCAAATTCTGAAGGGGAAGAACATACTGCCCACTAGAAGTAGCAGCACTTGGAATCTGTACTAGATTACCCGCTTCATCTTTTATAGTTGTAGGTGTGGCTGACAAAACCTCCCATCGGTTTGGTGCTCCTCCTAACTGTGCAGCAGCCAAATCACCTGTCTGGATGAAGAAAACAAAAAATGCTTTGTAATATATATTTGTGGAATAGTCTTTGCTTTATGACCATACACTAAACCTTTTTTCTGGCGGGGGGAGGGGGGAGGCAGAGAAACATGGAATGACTGCCTTACACATACGCCCCATACCCCAACTGGGGACCAAACCCACAACCCAGGCGTATGCCCTGACCAGGAATTGAACCCACAATTTTCTCTTTGCAAGATGATGCCCAGTCAACTGAGCCACACCAGTCAGGGCCACAAACTAATCTTTTAATCACTCATCTATGGTCTCTAATGCTATACAGTTAGAAATAAATAAATGTAAGTAGATAGAAAAAATTATGAACAGCTCAAACCAGACACACCTGGAACACTGGAAAGAGTTCAAAAAATTATAGAATGCTCTAAAATTATCACTTAATCAGATGCATTATAAATAAAAAAGAAACAATGCAATGTTATCAAATCATCTGAATTAGAAATGTTGAGATTTGTATGTTATTAGTATAAACCTTAATTCAAACAATTAAATTAACTCTTTTATGGCATGTATTAATGTACTCCAGTGCAAACTCATGGTTAGCGATATTCTATTAGCAATCCTTTACTTTTCCCATGAACTACTTAAAAAAATATGACACCTTTAAAATTTAGGACACCTTTAAAATTTAGGAAAGGTTACTACCTTGTGACCACATGGCAGGGTCACCCCATCCGAAAAGTTTTTCTAGAATCTAAGAACTAAGGATGATTGTGGCATTACCTACTACTCTATTTAAGTTTGGAATAAAGTGCCAAGCATACACATTTTGCATTCTGTGACCTGGTGGAATCTCAGGTATCATCCCCATATTTTACAGATTAAGCAATACTGGAAAAATACCAATGTAGGAAAGCAAAAAGCAATAAAATCCTACGTCTCAATATTAAAGGGCAGATTTTCTTTTTTAGGGTATAATAACAGTAATATCTAACATTTGAGCTGTTCTTTTACGTGGCAAGTACTATAATCAGCACTTAAAAAGTTTTATCATTTACTCCTTACAACAATCCTATGAGGAAAGTGTTACCATTATTCCCATTTTACAGATGAGAAAATTGAGGGACAAAAAAAATCACATAACTATCTAATGCAAAAACAAGATATATAACTAGGCCATGTCTAACTCCAGAACTCAGGCTCTTAAATACTATACGACAGTATCTCCCACTAAGACCAGGGGTAAAGACATGGAGAATGAGACCCTACCCTATATTAATTACTCACCATCAAAATAAAACCATTCCTATCCCACTTTCCTTCTAGATCTATATGTGATCTCCTAAAATGCAACATACCAGTAGACAATGAGAACATAAGCATATCTAGCCCATTATTCTCAACCTAGGATCCATGCCTGAGTTTCAAAGATCTCTGAATCCTCTAAAGCAGCATACCAACTTTTTGAGAAAGTGCAAAGTGCAATTGGAGAAGGGAGGGGGAATGGGGGAGAAGCAAGATAACATAGAGTTTCATCATATTTTCAAAGGGGGTCTGTGACCATGAAGTTTATTAAAGAAATACCTAATTTTCATGCAGATACATAGTTAAAAGTATATGTTCAATGGATAAACCACAGTATTAGTGACTCAATTCATTTCTGCCTATCAATCAGTATGAAATAAACACGAGTAATCAAGAGATACAATCTTTCTTGTCAAATGGTTCACAATCTAGCCAAGCAGCCACACACATACATGACACTTACTATATGTGAACAGTGGTATACACTAGCCACATGATCAAAATGCTATTTGAGAACACAGAAGATTGAAGAGATATTCACATAGAGATATTTATAGTAATCTTAGAATAAAATTTAGGAATCCATTCTGGACAATTAGGAAATAGAGACAGAAGCATCAATAAAGATATAAGAACAATAAATTCACAAAGAGAAACATGTAGTTTGGTGTTCAAGAGAGGATCCAGAAAAAGACTCAGATGCAGAGAAAAGTAATGGAGAACAGAACTAGACATTTTTTATCAGGGCCTGTAGTAAATGGCTTTGTATATCCTGCTAAAGAGTTTGGACTTTATCCTACAGTTAATGAATCAAAGCTATAAAAGGTTTTTAAGCAAGTTAGTGGTGCAATCAGATCTGTTTTATAAACTAAGGCCCAAAAGACTAAAAGAAAGGCTGAAGAGAGAAGGCAGAGAAACTGTGGGACCAGTACAAACATCTAACCCTGAAATGAAGTAATAATCATTTAAATACAATCTTTTAAACTTATCAAACTTAATTTATTAAAATGAAGCACCAGACATTAATGTCATTCGACTTCTATCTGAAACAGAAATTATAAGCCTAAGTCATCTTTCCCTATATTCGAGTTAACTCACATTTCATGTTTCTTGATTTTAAATAAAGTAAATCTATATACTTTATACTGAAATCTGCAGTAAAGTATATCTAAAATCTAATCCTTAAGGTTATTAATCACCTTTAAAGAATCAACTATTGAATTTTTTCTGTCCAGCATTAAATTTGCAATTATTCAACTTATATCAAAGAACATAGTGTGTCATATATAAATCAATTTCATAATACTGGCATTTAGACCCTTTTTCATCTTCAAAAAAAGGTTATTTTATGACAGTTAAAAAGTATTCTTTTTATAACATAAAGGGCAGGTATTCAATCATTACTGAATAGCTTTCTAGTCAAGAAAGTCTTTGAAAATACAACTCCTCAAATGACAGTTCTGACTAAATACCACCCAAGTACCATCACTCCCTCTTCAGAAGCTCAATAAAAATAAACTCTAATACCACTTTTCCCAACAATTCAGGTCACTAACTAAAGGGAATCCCCCCAAAAAGAAATTTTAAAAAAGGGGAAATCCCCAAATTTAGGACAAAAGGATATATTTAAATTTTGAGTAAACCTACAGTGAAAAACATATATAAAAAATAATTGCCCTAGCTGATGTGGCTCACTGGGTAAAGTGCCAGCCTGTGAGCTGAAAGATCACCAGTTTAATTCCCAGTCAGAGCACAACATGCCTGGGTTGCAGACTAGATCCCCAGTTGGAGGATGCTAGAGGCAACTGATCCATGTTTCTCTCCCTCTGTCTCCCTCCTTTCCCCTCTCTCTAAAAAATAAATAAAATTTTTAAAAAGCTAAAAAAAATATTGATAAAGCACAAGCCTGGGGTTGGGGGTAGGGAGGAGCTGGGAACAGCAAGAGATAATTTAAGAAAGAAAAAAACAATAAAAAAGTTTTTAATGAAATAATTTATAGTTTGAAAAGACTGAGTTTTTTTTGTTTGTTTTTTTTTAATGGAATGGCGGAAAACACTGAAGCTAAGGTTATACTTGGGGAAGAGAAGTATACTGCACCAGAAAGGAATAAACTCAGAACTGAGTTTGGTCCTAGCTAGAACTGTAGAATTGTGTGTGATTTAGAGCAGGACTCAGTTTTCTGATGTTAAAAATGGGAAAAATATTACTTTGTAGGGCTATACATTATAGTGCTTTACAAACTATAAAATACTATACTATAAAGCACTATGTAATCCTAAGGTATCATTATGATCACTAAGATTTTAAGAATAGATTTGAAAAATAGCCATTAGATGCCTAGCATAATTCCTGGCTCAAAGATCAGTAAGTATTTGTTGAATGGATAGTTAAAGCTATCTTACTTTAAAACGATTGCAAAGAAACTGATAGAAAGAATGGATCAATAAAACTGACTTTGAGATATTAGTCTTCTATTAAAAAAACCTACATCAATTTTAAAACTATTTCCATAATTCCACAATGAAAAGACCCAAATATATCATACTACAAAGCCTACTAAGACTATTCATTTGTAAGAGACTAGAAGATACAAACTACACTAAACACCAGAAGGGAAAGGGACAAATTATAAAATTATCTGAGACCAAAGACAGCCATAAAAATGTTTGCTGTCAGGCTATTTGGAAACACTATACAGTGTACAAAGGAAGAAAGAAAAAAAAATCACATAACTCAGGCAAGAACTAGTACTTGGTTTAGGTTCAAGACAACCCTCTACATATGCTTCACACTAAAAGAAAAGTCCACCAGAGTTCCTCTCAGTAACTCTAATGTTCCCACTGGACAACTAACAAACAAAATACTGTCTAAAATGGAAGCTGGCATTCTCTTAAAAATCCCTCTGCATATAAATACATAACCACACAGTGAAAAGGACCACAACCAAGAGTAGCCCTGGGACACTGCTAAAGCAATTCATCATAAAGGCATTCTCCAGTTCAACCAGGCATAAAAATGGTGAGTCAGGGCAAATTGGGGTTAGAGAAAAGAAAAAAAAGAGGTTACCTTTTCAGATAATACCTGTAGAGAGCGAAAAAGAAGAAATTCATACTACTTATTGCATAGCATCTGAAAAGTATTAACTTCTCAGTTAATACTTGTATGAGTAATACTTTCTTAAAGTATTATCCATAAAAGTATTATTACCTGTTTTGTCTTTCAAATGGCTTTACAAAAGATAAAACAAGCAAGGAAGGAGTATAACCAGAAACAAGAATAAGTGCAAAGCTAAAGTGGAAATAAGCAGGAAAACCATTCTTAGGCAAGTACTCAAGTTTCTTAAAATCTTCAAAGAATACTAAAGAACTCAACAGACTTCAAATAAAAACAATTACCCAATAAATTAATTACAAAGACAATGTAGGTTTTATTTTAAGTAACAATAAAAATAACCTTTTTAAAATAAGCTATTATTCATTTCTTTAGCTCACCAACATTTATATACTATATTAATGAACACTAAATTTACTACCTAAACTGTAGATCAAGCAACAACTTTGATGTTTCCTTGTGCAGTTTATTACACTACTGTACAAATGAAATACATTAATTATCCACAAGTACACACAAATGCAAAATGGACAAGCTAATAATACATAAAGGTCTAGTTTATTCCATTTCCTGATTTATTACAAAAATTAACTACACAACTTGTAATAATAAAGTACAAAGGAGCCTTGCCATCAAACCAACCTTGGGAGTCCATGTTTAATAGTGCAATACAGCTGAGATTGCTTTGTGATTAGACCTATTTGGTACTGTACTGAGGGTATCCATTCTTGGCCAGGATCCAAGATGAACCCTTATCATATTATAACAAACTCTAAATTCAAAATATGAAAAGCAAATCTCCAGTGCAGGTGATTGGCGTTTCAGTGACCTTCTAATGTATCAAATCCTAAACTGGTATAAAATTGCAATGCATGTATATATTTCATTTGATTTTAAACACAACAATGCTATATGCAATGTGGTATATTCTGGACTGGATCCTGGAACAGAAATGGGCATTAGTGGAAAAACTGGTGAAATAAGAATAAAGTCTGTAGTTAATACTGTATTGTTGTTAATTTCCTACTTTTGACAAACATACCATGGCTGTATCAACATTAGGGGAAGCTGGATGAAGGGCATAAGGTAACCCTCAGTTCTACCTTTGCAACTTTTCTGTAAATTCAAAATTCTTCCAAAATAAATTTTTTTTAAACACAGCTACAAAAAAGACTCTCTACAGACTTCTCAAGATTCCCAGTAATTTGAGTAAAGTAAGATTATCTAAGCACATTTTTAAGTGGAAAAAAATGCCCATGAAATCATTTCAATTCTGTCATTTTCTGTCATTTCAGAGATGTACATGTCTGCAAATCATTTGAACAGGGAAAAAAAAATCCCATTTGCTAAGGCAAACATTCAAGCCAGTCTTACCAATTTTATTCAGTGAAAAATTTTATGCACAGATACCAAACATACAAAGGAAAAAAATGCTCCAACTGATTCTAGTTCATGTTCATGTAGGGGGAAATATGTACCAACAGAGATCTGGTAGTTCAGAGGAAGAGGAGCTGAAAAAGCATGTAAACAACTTTCCTACATGTGATATATGGCCACAGTAGGCTACACTGGAGAGAATACTCAATTCCCAAGGCTGAGATTCACACATACATGTACTCATACATATTTTTCACACATAACTTCCTCCTTCACTTCTCCCCTCCCCCATCAGTGAGCTGATACCTAAACTTGGTATGTTGCAGTTACAAGTGTTCTGTTCCAATTAGAAATATTAAAAAATAGAAGCAATCTGATTTGCAATTTTATTTTATACAGTAGTTTCAACTTTCTTGGCACTGTAGAACTAGAGAAATATAATAAAAAAGGCCTACCAATCCATAATTGTTTAAAAGTAACAATGCCTCATACAAAGATAATTCTATGCTTTCAACATTTTAATCTGCTTACAAAAGCACAAGACCTAAAGTCGTACTTTTAAGACACTAAAACCATTCACATCCCTCTAGACTATAACTTTAAGTACTAAAATTACAAATACATTTAACAATGTATTTAACAAATACATTTAACTTTAGCTTCACTTTTAATGCCTAAAAATATCAAGAATTACCTGCAGACTATATCAAATACCAAACTTTACTGTCTACAGTGACTAATTCAAAATCAATTCCTACAATCACCTCAAAAACATTAAGATTTCAATTACTTTAATAAACATTTATGTATTACACTAATACAACAGCAATAATTCAAACAAATATGAAATTCACAAATAACAGTCCTAAAAACTGTTTTCTAGATAATTTGAATTAAGCCCTCATAAAACCCTGGTCAGCTCCTCCCCCTGCCCCAGACACACTAAACACACTACAAAAAGGATCCCAACCACGTCCTATCAGGCTAGCAATCACAATTAAATGAAAATAATGGCTTTGCCAACGAAATTCAACTGTTTAAGTATAGTGTGCATTAGCATTCATGTAAGTACAATTTCTTACATGTACTTTCATTCTTAACACTGGTATTCATATTCAATTTCAAAAGCCTAAGTGTTATCTAAGTCACTTCACCGACTTCAACAGTCGCTAATTGAGTTTCACTTATCCCACTTGTGAAAAATTACTGCAAAACTAGTGTCTGCAAAAACTAAAATTCAACAATGTAATGGCCATTGAAAAACCACTAAGAAAGTGTCCACTCCTGCATACAAAAGGATAATTCAAAGAGTAAACCCTTCATTCCTTTTTTTTAACGATTTACGATTTAAATCAGTAATATCTAGTAACTCCCAGCAAAAAAAAAAAAAGCTCCAGATTCAAAAATACTAAAAGCTAAAGACACTGCTGCCTCTGTAGTTGATACTATCTATGGCCGATAGGCTGTGCTTGAAAATTTTGTAGTGTTCAGCGAAGGAGTTTTCAGCAGCGATATGAATTGCTCAAACATCCATTTTGGAGTCCTCCACCCCCACCCTCTCAGACTTCATTTTGTAGTGATTTTGGAACGAGGTTCCGCAGTGACAATTTAGAGAAAGCCTGGGTTGGCTTCTGACCCAAACAGGCTGCGAGTGAGCAGGAAAGGGAGCCCAGGCTGCCCGACCCATCCGTACCCGGGAAGGCGCGGGCGCCCAGCCGGCCTTGTGGGCGGCGGGAGCACCGCAGGCGCGGGATGGCGGGCGCTGGGCCTCGGCGGGGGCGGGCGGCGCGCTGGAGAGACTTACCGCTCCGGCCACTGCGGCGGGGACCCCAGCTGCGGCGGGCGCCTCCTCCTCGTCGTCGCCCGGCGATGGCGGCCCAATCTTGCTGCAGGTAGCGGCCAGCAGAGCGAGCGGTGACGGCTGAGTGTCCTACCCCCGATGGGCGGGTTCAGAGAGAGAGACAGGGGGAGGGGGTGGCGGTTAGGGCCGGGCCCCGCTCACACAGGAAGTGCGACTCGGTCCTCGCAGGCTGCGCCCGGACCAGCGCCAGGCTGCGCCCGGACCAGCGCCAGCCCGCGCTCTCCTCCTCCTCCTCCTCGACTCCTCGCGTCCTCCCGCTCGCACGCACACCCGCTCCACCGAGGTGGGCGGCGGGCTGCGCGCCGGGCCTGCACCCTCTGCCCAGAACCCACGTCCGGGAGAGCGTACACACGGACACGCACACGCGCGCACTCACACACACACATACACACACAAAAAGGCTGCGGGAGGGGGAGAGCGGGCGGGGTCGGAGCGTTGGCGCCTCGGGCGGGCAGCTCCCGGGGCGGGGGGAGGGGAGGAGAGAGGCGCGGAGGGAGGGGAGAGCGAGGGGAGGAGAAAGCGGCGCGAGGGGGGAGCCGGCCCGGGGCTCAGTCGCTCCTCACCTGGGCCGCCGCCGCCGCCACCGCGCCGTTTCCGTGCTGCTGCTGTTGCTGCAGATACTCGCCGTGGCCGCCGCCGCTACCGCCGCCGCCGCTGTCCACGTCCAAGGCAGCCATTTCCTCTTGTTTCACGGGCTTTTCGGGAGCTGCAGGCACAGCGCGGGGGGGGGGGGGGGGGGGGGGGGGGGGGGGGGGGGGGGGGGGGGGGGGGGGGGGGGGGGGGGGGGGGGGGGGGGGGGGGGGGAGGAAGGCGGGTGGAGGAGAGGGAGGGGGCCCGCGGGGCGAGTCGAAATTATTCCGAAAGCCCGGACCGAATCCCCTTCCCCTCCCCCACCCGCCCCACGGCGGCGGCGGCGGCGGCGGCGGCTCCCTCCTCCCCTCCTGCTGCTGCCCCCGCCCGCCGCTGCCTGTAACCCTCCTCCTCCTCCTCTTTCCCTCCTCCTCCTCCCCGCGCTGCCCCTGCCCCCTCTCCTCTCCTCTCCTCCCCTTTCCCTTCGCGCCGCTCGCTCTCACTCGCGCTCGCTCCTCTCGCACCGTCAGTCACTCACACGCTCGCCCGCCGCCCGCGCCCGCACACAGGGGGATGCGCTCCCGGCGGACCCGGCCGCCCGTCCCGGGGCCCGGCAGGGACACGGCGTTGCTGGGGCTTGAGGGGTAGACGGTGGCTGGCGGGGAGGGGAGGGAGGCGAAGGGAAGTGCGGCTTTCTGCCTCTCACAGACACTCGGTCGCACACACGGGGCCGGAGCCGGCGGCGACGGCCCGGGGCTGGCTGTGGTCGGCGGCGGCAGCGGCAGCAGCAAGGGTTGCTCTTGGCTTTACGTACCGGTCATAGTGTGTTTAGGGCACCTCAGGCGGGGCTCCCCGCCGCCTTACACATGGTGAGGAGCGAAGGCGGCGGCGGCGGGAGAGGATGCGGGAAGCGGCGGCGGACACGGCCGGAGCGGTCCGGGGATTTTTTTTTCCTATTTTGATTGACTGTGCGGGAAACACAAAAGGTGGAGCCTCCAGCTCAAAAGGGGGGAAGAGGGTGACAGCCCGGACGGAAGTCCCGCCCCTCTTCTCCGCGTTCATTCGCCGTCACGCTCTGTGTCGTTAATGCTCATTGGTCAGGACACCCGTCCGTCGTTCGGCTAGGCGGTGCGCTTCCTGTTTGCCCCGGGGTGGAAGGGGAGAGACAATGAGCGGCCTTGGCGGCGTAGGCTTCCGAAAGCGGCTATGGCCCGCCAGTTACCCCGCTGTGCCCGACTGGCACGCCGGCTGCCGCTGCCAGGCCCGAGACGTAGGCCTCTTCCACCTCGCAGGCACCCGACCCAGGCCTCGCTAAGCTGGGGAGGAAATCTCCCAGGTGGCTCAGCTCCACTTGACGCTTCTTCCATCCCGGCGGCAGCCTCGGCCGGATCTCCCCAGGGCCTCGCGCACTCGGAACCGCCGCTTCCCTCCATGGCCAGAAGGCCGCCGCCGCCGCTGCCGCTCAGGCCTGGGGCTGCTGCTGCGGCCGCTGCTGCTACTGAGCAAACCAGACCCGCCCCGCGAGCCCGGGGGGAGGGAGCTGGTATTGGGGGAGACACCCCCTCCGAGGCTGGAGGAGGATTTTCTCACACACACTTTCATTCAGCTCAGAGATTCACAGTCCCAGCAATCTCGGTCCCCATCCCCTTTAGCCCCAGGTTTCCATTTCATCTCTCACTTCTACATAGCCTGGAGACCAGCTTTTAAAAACAAAAAAGATAATTCACCTCAGAGCAGAGCTTTTCCTTCTTGCCAGTGGCACTAAAACAGGCACTTAGGTATGTTTATTTCATTTAACACGTGGTGTGTGAATCCTTTTCATAAAAAAATCCAGTCGCATAATCATATTTCCTGCTTCTTAACCATCTTTGTAGCAAGTCAAACGTGAAAAAACCCATCAACATTTTTAAAATAGTGAATCTCAGTGAGTATTGTTTTGCTTGGAACATTTTAGTTAATTTAAAATCTCGTTTCACTTATTTGGTTAGGTTACCACTCCTTTTCTCTTTGGCACCCCTGATACTTTGCTGTCATCCTTGAGAGGAAAATAGTCATGTTTTACGTGTAAGTTTTGCCAGCTGAGAGAAATCTATGTCTGCCTATTACCTTTAGATCTAATTGCCAAGAAAGGTTAAATTCCAGAGGTAGATATGCTGTCCATGATAGCCTTTTCATAGAAATGTAACTCAAGAATTAGTAGTGTTCCAATTACTGTGATTACGATATTTTGTGGACAAGATTGTGCAGGGGGATGGGGTTGTAAAGTCCAGCACTTGAACTACATTTGCATGTGCGAACTAAAAAAAACTCCTGATCCATTCATGAGTTTGCGTCTCAGTTCTAAAGCCCTTAAACTTTCAACCTATACTCATAGGGTCAGAAAAATTGTTTGGTTACTTGGCACTTAATTGTACAAAAGATAGAACTTCCAGGGAAGTGACCTAAAAATCACAAGCAAAAACAAGATTTGAAATTACAACTCCAAGAATTGGGTTGATCTCTTTCAAAAGTAAGGCCTTTTAGTGTCATATTTAAGTTGACAAATCACTTTAAAAGATAAGTAGTAGAAAATATGTGCTATTTTACACTTTAAAATTAAAGGAAAAATTTAAAGAATAAGCTGATTGTGGGGGCAGGGATAGAAAAAGAGATAGGAGGCTGAAGAGGACTAGTGAAAGTTGGAGAGAGGGAGGGAAGTCACAGTATTGTCACTCTTATATGGATATGTTCATTAGAGGATAGCTCTCAGAGGTTTTTTCAGGTGTTTTTTCAGGAATGGTCATGTTTTTATGGGTCTAACCATACTATTTCCATGCCCCTTTTACAAAGCCTTAGTCCAGCCACCCCCAGAGAGCAGAGTACCTGGCCACAAGAAGTCAGTTCATTTCCTCATTGATGCTACTTGAAAAATGAAGTCATTTTCAGACCTTTTTGGTCCATAGACCAGTCTGACAAAATGTAAAAATATTTCATCTGATCTTTCTGAAAAGAGAAAATAACTTACCAAAATTAACAATTCTGCTTTTAATGCAGTGTTTTAAAGAGATACATGTGCCAAAAGTATCAAAATCAGGTTCATAGGACCCTGTCAGACCACACTTAAAAGAATGATTGCCATGGAACATTAAGAAGGCTGGAAATAGTTTCTGGAAAGAATACCTTTTCCGGTACTATAGTCAAATCTTGAAATACAGTTTATATTAATTAAAAGCTACCTATTTTCTCAGCAGAAGTCAGCCTGTTAATGGCACCTACTGCTACATTACATAGGAATCCAGAATTGCAGTTGCTAATCAGAAAAGCACTGTGCTGGAAATTACTTACACTTTCTCCTTTCCAAAGATGGTTTGAGGAAGCTCTATGCTGGCCACTCTATATCACAGTAGGAGATCTGAGTGTCACATTATTTTCCCTTATCATCAATTTCCTCACTTTTTTTTTTATCTTACATGTGTTGTTGTAAATTTTCTTAAATCCTTTGGAAACTAATGAATATCAAAGGGCCTTAAAGACTTCTATAGACCCACATGCACTCCCACCCATCTTCAACCTCCTTTTTTCTCTACAAAGAGAAGAGACTACTAAATAATACTTGGTTCACATCTGCAAGAGCCTACCCATTCTGTATGAAAAATGGCCAGAGCCCTAGTTATCTGCGCCACACCTGAAGAGCTGCCCTTCCTTCCCAGTCAGTCCCTACTGCTCTTCTTCACTCCTGAGCATTTAGTAAGTGGGCCACATGAAATGGCCGATATTCAACCATTTCTTATCTAGAAAGGGGGCAGTTTTGTATAGCTCTACCTAAATCAATGTCTCTTATAGATAACCTTTGTTTCTGTGATTGTAACCCTCCTTTGACCGGCCCCCCTGGGTCTCTAACCTGTTCACACTGGATTTCAGAAATCTTCAAGTTTGTTCTGTGTACATAATCACTACTGTATTTTAGAAGCATTCTAACTGACATTGACTAGGTATACTTAACCCCCTTTATATTACTTATCTTCCCTATTTTCTCAAAAGTATACCTCAAAAGCCGTATCTTGTCATTTTTTTTAAGATTGCATTTATTTTTAGAGAAGTTGGAAGGGAGGGAGAGAGAGGGATAGAAACATCGATGTGTGAGAGATACATTGACCAGTTGCTTCTCCCATGCTACGAACAGGGAACCTGGCCCACAACCCAGGCATGTGCCCTGACTGGGAATCAAACCGGCAACCCTGTGGTTTACAGGCTGGCGCTCAATTCCCTGAGCCACACCAGCCAGGGCTTATGTTTTCTTAATCTACCATAAGGGAGGGGTAACATATTTGATCATTTACTACTTGTGAGCTCTTTCACATCTTTACCCCACAAAGCCCTAGGGGTTAAGTATCATAAGTTTATCATTTTATAGGTGAGGAAACTGAGGCTCAGCAAGATTATGGGATTTGCTTGGTGTTATTTTCAAATATGTGGCAGATTCAAATCCACATGTGCCAGTCTCACCAGTCAACATATCAAGTATGCTTCAATGGTCTGCTTCAGAAATTCATCTACCAACTATGTAAAAAATAAAAAGATAAAGAAAAATAGATTAAATTGGTACATATTTATAAGGAAGGTCATTTTTAAAGCAAATCTTTTACAATGTGAGCTCCTGTGTTAGGGATCATATATTTTGAATGCTCTAACTAATACCTAACATGATGAGGATGTTTAATATTAAGCAGAAAGATTATCAACAGTTATCTTGTGGGAAAATAAAGGATGGCTAGAAAATTACAATTAACCAATAAATACTGTATGATAAAATTTCTTTGACCTCATAATAGTTCACCTCTTTCAAGATCACATATCCCAAATTAGACCCTCATTCTCATTCAAGCTCCATACCAATGGTGTCATCATGGTACAAAAGTACTAATGTTTTTATATTTCAAGAAATCCCATTCTCTTATCCAACATTCCTGGGTATTCCAAATTTTCTAATTATCCATAACACACACATAACACTTCATGTCAGTCAATAAGCTTAGTCCACTGACAGATTTCTGAGTTGGTGCAGTTTTCTGGAAAAGATGGTTTACATATTTCTACCTTGTTAATCTGTCTTAGAAGGATATAGAATGCTAGAAAGTGTCATGTTAATTACCTTTCTTAGAATACTATAGAATGCTAGAAATTATCTTGGTTGTAAATCAGCAAACTTACCAAGGACCTTTACTTAACAATTCTAATAAATGACCTAAGGTTATTTAATAAACAACCTTAGATGCCACAAAGGTGTGGTATCCTTAAATTATGAGAAACAACCTTCAGCATGAAGTGTATTTATACTTCATGAGTCAATCTCTGTCTTATAATAGAATTTGTTTCTATCCTTTAGAAACAAATAGGATTAAAGAATCCTATAAATCAGACATATCCATCAACTAGATCCAAAAGAGCCAGCCATACCCAAGGCCTAGTTAGAGAAGATAAGAGGAAGGGGAAAAAATTAAAAATGAGGTGGCAGGGAGAAAGTTGGGCAGAACTGTAGAAAACATTAAAAACTTTTTATCTGCCTTTGAAGGAACAGAATTTTTCCAGTTACCCTTAAAATGGCTGAAATGCTACACCGTGGTATCAGTCCATTTCAACCCAAGAGGAGTAAAAAACAGATGCAATTGTACACGCAGATATGTGTGATATGTACATAATCATAATATATAATTTAATATATAGAATAATGCACAATGATTCATAAACTATGTTATATTCATTAAACAACATTTAAAATAAAAAAAGATGATTCATCATGGATAACTCAAAAATAATGAGTGAAAAAAGCTATTATAGCAGGATAAACAGTATGATATCATTTGTATAAAGTTTTAAAACATACAAATTTATAACCTATACTATACATGGATACATATATGTAGAGTAAACCTATAAATTCTTGCACGGGAATGATAAATGCTAAATTTTAAATGGTGATTACTCTTGGTGTGGGCAGGAGAGTGGGATTTGAATGAGTGTCCCAGGGGCTTTGTATTTGAAAGATTTCCTTAAACTAGATTAAGTATATTATTATAATATTATTCTCTATTACTACTCCATTTGTCTGAAATACTTCATAATTATTGTTTTTAAAAAAACAATGTGAATAAGTTAGTAAATGAGTCCATGGAGGAGGTTGCAAAATAGGCATGCTCAGGAAACTGACTGACCTAAGGATTGGAGGGGAGGGAAAGAATGATTGACATTTGACTAAGTTTTCCAGTTTTAGTAACTGGAAAGATGAGCTGGAATAAAGAATGTAAAAAATGGGAATAGGTATGGGATGGACAATCACGAGTTCGTTTTTAGATGTGTTGAGTTGGAGGTACGAGCAGGATATCCATGATATAGCCAACAGACTACTATAAATGTGAACCCAGAGCTCAAGCAAGAAGCAAGTGCAAGGCATGGATTTGGGAGCCTGTGAGATAACAGAAAATATATATTGGTCTCTGCCCCTGGTTTCTAGCACAAATCTCCTAAAACTCTTGTGTCTGCCTAAGTGATAAGAGCACTAGGTGCAGCTTTTGTTAAAATACTTAGTCTTTGACCCTGGATCTTGACACATAGCTCCTAAATCCCTTGGAATTTCCTGGATGACAGGAGCATCTTTTGTACTAATGAGGTAACTTTGGGTGAGCTTCTGGATGGGGACTGGTCACCAGAAAGACCAAACCATGATTAGAAAGTTAGAACTTTTAGTCCCACCTTACATCCTCTGGAGAGGGCCTGGAAAATGAGTTAATAATCAGTCATGCCTACATGATGGAGTCTCCGTAAAAAGCCCTAAAGTGTGGAGTTGAATGCTTCCAGGTTACTGAACACATGAATAGGAAGGTGGCATACCCAGAGAGCATTCTGCACCCCTTCCCCATACCTCGCCATATGTTTCTCTTCATCTGGCTGTTCTATATCCTTTTTGCTAAACTGGTAAACATGTTTCCCTGAGTTCTACGAGCCATTCCGGCAAATTACCCAACCCCAGGAACGGTTTGTGGGAACCCAATTTATAGCTGGTAGATCAGAAGTAGTGGTGACAATCTAGGATTTGCAATTGGTGTCTGAATTGGAGGCAGTTTTCTGGAACTGAGCCCTTAACCCACAGGTGGCAAACACCAGGCCTGAGGGCTGAATCCAGCCCTCCACCTTGTTTTATCTGGCCCTACACCTTGTTTCTACCTGGCGGCAGTGCCGAGCTCTCACTTAACTGTTAAGGAGTAGTTACATTTAGACAGTCCTAAACTTACATTCAGCCCTTTGAAGGCAACTGCAAGGCTGATGTGGCCCCCAGTGAAAATGAGTTTGACATCCCTGCCTTAACCTGGGAGAGCTGACACTAATTCCAGGTAGATTCAGGTAGAGAGTGTCAGAACTTAGTTGAATTGTAGGACACCCAGCTAGTGTTGCAGAATTGTTTGGTGTAGGAATAAGCACACACAATTGTTGACCAGAAGTGAAATGTTTTGATTATTGTTGAGTATGCAAGTACAGAGAGAAATGGAGTGTCCCCTAGATAGAGCCCTTACCATCTTCACAGGCCTCTGTCCATTTCTCTAGAAACAGGAAAAAGTCTTTCCATCTTCAAAAGCCCTCCATGTGACTCTGAAGTTTCCTGTATAGTCTTCCTTCTTGCCTTTCCTTGTCCAAGTTCTCAATAACATGCTACCTACTGCCTTCCTAATTTAATGCTACACCCAGTTCCTGTCCTACCAAGCTATTCAAAATTGCTATCTTAATGGTTTCCAATGACTTCTTATTGCCAAACCCAGGATCCCCCCCCCACCTAAATTTTCATTCCTTTTCAGCTCTTTTCAGCATTTGACACTATAAACATTTCCTCTCTAAAACTCTGTCCTCCCTTGAAAGGTCATCTGCTCTCTGGTTTCTTCTCAAAGAGTATTTCTCCGTATCTTTGCCATGCTGTCCAATAAAACTATCTGTGATGGTGGGAACATTTTGTTTGCATTGTCCGTTACAGTAGCTACTAACCACATGTGGCTCTGGAGCACTTGAAATGTGGCTGGTGTGACCAGGGAACTGAATTTTTAATTTAATCATTATTGTGTTCTTTTTCCGTTACCATTAAGTCCCCTTATACCCCCTTCCCCCCATGAATTTTCAATTATTCAATTTTAATTAATTTAAATGTAAAGGGCCACATGTAGCTAGTCACTAACTTATTGGACAGTGCAGCTTTAAGGATTCTATACCTCCTTCCAGCCCCTAAATATGAACCATACTCCAGACTCAGTTTTTGATTCCTTGAGCTTTTCTTTGTAAGTTCATCCCCTAAAAGTACAACCTTCCCTACAACTTCAGCCCTATCTCTAAATTCAACCCCAAATCTTATCTTTAATTGTCACCAGAGCTCTAGTTCCATATACTCAAGCACTGTAAATCCCTCTTGAATGTCTCACTTCTACTTCAAATTCAGAATGTTCAAAGTTGAACCCATAACTTTTTCTACAGAACCTGTTCCCCTCTCCCTTATGACAGTCTTGTCTCTGACAACAATGTCCTCATTGTTTTCTCAGACTCCCAGACTTGAAATTACCTTTCATACGTCCCTCTTTTTTTCCTCCATTGACAGCTGGTTACCAGGTGCTAACACGTTTTTCTGCAGAATCTCTCTCAGCCACCCGTTCATTGAATCACAAAATTTATTGAACCCCACTCTGCATGGCCCCTAGCCACAAGAAACCAATAATCCAATTAAGAGATAAAATGGAAACATACACAAATTCAGATAATATAGAAGAGAAATAACAAAGTCTAAAGTACACTGGATGCATTAAAAAGTTCCCTCCGAATTCAGGAATGGTGGGCATCAGTCAGCTCCTCCTGAAAGACATCAAAGCATGCTTTGCCCTGACTGGACTTCTGCAGCTCTACTTGGTACTCCAGACTTTCCTGCTCCTTTCTGTTCTGCATATGCCATCAAATTAATCTTCCTCTACCTTGCTCAAAAAACATTAGTGATTCCCATGATGTACCAAAGCAAGGGTGTCTGGCAACTCCTCTGCCTGATATTTAATCACTCTTACCTCTGAGCAAGTTTACTCACCCTCACACCAGAATTGTCTGTTCCTCTCCCCACCCCACCCTCCATACCCACAGTGCTGATGCAAATTCTAACAATTGTGTTTTTCTAACAAGCTTTTAAACTTCAATTCAAGTCTTAACCTCTTTCCATAAAGCCATTGCTTCCAGCCATCCCTAACTCCCTTGCCTTTAACTTAAGAGTAGGCACCCTTAATCTTGCACTCCATTCATGGCAGCCTTGTCACCACTGTTTCAATCACAAGCATTTTGTGCACAGCACGTCTTACCCTTGTGTGGCTCACAGGCAGTGGTTCTCAAAGGAGAGTGGTACGGTTTGCAAACAAAACCGCTTCATTTGTCCCACTGGGGCTTTTTTTTTAAGCTATGACATTAACTTATTGAATTTCAAATATTAAAGGAAAATGTTAGATTTCTATGCTTTATCAAAGGAGATATTGTTTATCAAAAGAGTTCAAGAAACAGTTCTACAGTATTGAGCAAATAGAAGATAATCAACAAATATCTATTGAATAATTCATTGATTTCAGTGAGCCACAAGTTTGGGTTCGGTTAGGACTGACGTTTCAGACTTCTTATTTTAATGGACAAACTGCTAGTAATATGACCTGTTAATTGTAAAGAGGCCAGGAAACTAGTATTACCAGCTGAACAAATGATCACAAACTTATAAGGAAATCTTTAAATGTTTTTATTATAAGCCATTTGATACATATAAAATATATATAATGTATATGTAAATTATAAAGCCTAATATATAATAAATTAGGTGACCCTACCACCTAATTTAAAATATTTCTGGTACTGATAACTAGCCATAATTTATTTTTTTAATTACCCATTATTTAAGGGTTCTATCATCCTCAACACTGTGTTATTATTTTTGTTCTAATTATATATACTCCAGTGAGTTATTTTCTTCATCTACTGTATTAAAAATATACTTTTTAAATCTAAAATATTAGTATTTAAGTTCATATTTAAATTCTATGGTTCAATATTCCTATCTTATTCATAGCATTTTAATTATTTTAATTTATTTCTAGTATGCTTGTTTACTCATCTCAAGAGTTTTTACATTTTACCCTGTTTTTAACATTCCGATTTTCCCTTACTGTGACATCATCTTTCTCCTTCATGCTTCCTCCACGCTGAACTGCATAAACCACTTGTGCGCTTCTGCTCCTCGCCTACTGGAGTCATATCATTCTTTCTCTAGATTGACTGTCCCTCTCTCTGGTTTTGTATAACAAGTTTACTGCCCGTTCCTTCTTCTAAGTCTTCACGTGTAGGATGAATAAAATTGATTTTAATCTTGATCTCTGGAGCTTTGCAAACCATCCGTTCCAAACTATGTCACATTTTGATATCAAAGTCAATGTTTAATCTACTTAAGTGGTTCGTCCCTCTGCCATACTTCTCCAACTTCTAGATTAGTTTTCTGTACAGTATTCTTTTCATGGTGCTTTATCCCAAGTAGCTGGTTCAGGGCTTCTCTCAGCTGATACCTGCCATTAGACCCAGAGGTTATCTCACATCACTGAGGCAGGTAAAGTGTGAGTCCACGCCAGCTCTTTAAATTAAATCCTAACATTCTGGAATTTCCAACGGCTAATTTTCTACAAAATGTGTCAGTGTCCTGTCATCCACTGAAGCTAAACTTAATAATTCTGAATCTTGGATTCGGGTGAAAAGGGGTATTTAGGGAATTAACAATAATTTAATATGAATTTTATTTATTATAACTGATATGGACGTAGTCAAAGATAAAGTATTTTAAGTCACCTTTATGTTTATTGATGAATTCAACATCTACTAAGGATGAACAAAAAACTATTTGAACTACATAGTCAAAATCTAGCACAGTAAAAAAATTCATAGAATGGCAACTAAAGAGTAGGTAAGTTTTCCCATGTGCAAATTATAGCTTACTTTCTAAATAGGTGATATCGTGGGATACTGATGGTGAAAGACTATGAGAATAGCATAAGGTCTGTACAAGGTAGGGTTGAACAGAGTTTAATCATGGAAATTTTTGAGGAGGAGATCAGAGCATATAAAGGAAGGATTAGAAAAGAGTATTTTGAAGGTAGGTAAAATCCATGGTAAAGCAATGGAATGGAAAGAAGTACAACTTTATAAAATGTATTTAAACTATGTTAAAACTGAGTGCATATAAAGGACAAATTAATAAACCTACAGAGTTCCCCACAGACATATTTCTGAAAATATAACAGCAAGATAATAGAAAGAAGAGCAGTGTATACATTTTTAAAAGATTTTAATTACTTATTTTTAGAAAGAGGTGAAGGGAGGGAGAAAGAGAGGGAGAGAAACATCAGTCAGTTGCCTTGCCCATGTGCCCTGACCGTGCAACCCAGACCTGTGCCCTGACCAGGAATCGAACCAGGGGACGTCAGTTTTGCGGGACTACACCCAATCAACTGAGCCATACTGGTCATGGCAAGAGCAGTGTATGTTTGGATGTATGTGCTTTGTCCACTCAAAAGCAGGAATTAGCAGAAAACTGACCAGGAGGACTTCAGTGAACTTATCGAATACATAAATATTTAACTTCTTTAGGCTATTATGGATTATTAATTTATTTTGTGTTTTTATTTTAAACACTAATTATTATTAATGTTTATAATTATTTTAAAATTAGTGTTTATAATTATTTTAAAATACTAATTTATTTTGTGTTTTATTTTTAATTTATTTTGTTACTTTTTAATAAACTTTTTTTTAGAATACTTATAGACTTAGAAAGAAAAGATTACAAAGATAATAGAGTTCTATATACCTCTAACCTAGTTCTCCCTCAGGTGGGCTAACCGGTCATCCCAGTTTCCCAAGGACTGTCATAGTTTTAGCACCAAAGTCCCACATCCCAAGAAACCCTTCTCCCAGGCAAACAAGGATGGTTAGTCATACTACAACATTAATATCTTACATAACCACGGTACATTAATCAAAACTAAGAAACCAACTAACATTGGTGCGTTACTACCAACTAAACTGCAGACTTCATTTGGATTTCACCACATTCTTATTTTCCTTCTGTTCTAGGATCTAATTCAGGACACCACATTGTGTTGAGTCGCCAGGTTTCAGCATCTTCTAGCTTATGAGAATAGTCTTTCCTTGCTTCTCACGGCCTTAACTCTTATACAGAGTAATTATAGCTCTGGCTGGTGTGGCTCAGTTGAAGCAAGCGTTGTTCTCTAACAGGAAGGTTGAGAGTTTGACTCCCCTCAGGGCACATAACTAGGTTGTGGGTTCAATCCCCAGCTGGGGTGCATATGGGAGGCAACCAATGAATGTTTCTCTCCCTCTCTCTCTAAAAGCAATGAAAAAAATGTCCTCAAGTGAGGGTTAAAAAAATTTTTTTGAAAGAGTAATTATAAAGTATTTTGTAGAATGTCCCTCAATTTGTGTTTCTCATGTTTTGACTGGTGTTGTGGGTGTTGGGGTCCTCAGTTACTTTTAAACTCTGCAAATGTCAGTGCTTATTTTCATGTTTACATTAACCATGTGCACTTTAAATTTCTCAGAATATCACTTTAATTTTTAAAGGAGATTAAATCACTTGTCCAACCATCGCAGTAAATTTTTGATTCTAGATACAGTTCTCACATTAGAGCCCACAAAGGGCAAAATCAAATTGCTTCCAATTCAAAGATTCCTTATTTAAACGTTAGAAGTGACAGAGCTCATTGCCCAGGTTACCTTTGAAGCCATAAGTCTTCTCCACTGGTATCCTCACAGGGTGAAAACACACCACCATTTCGCTAAATAAATAAAGCTATTGAAGGGTTATTTTTCTAGTTTGAAAAGAAAATGTATTCTTTGTAGAGTATTTAGAAAATAGAGATAATAAAAAGAACATTAAATTACCTGTAATTCCTTCACCCTAGAAAACCTACTGGTTATAATTCTTAACCTTTTCTTTTACATTTTTTTAACTCTTTTTTCTTCCACATTTTCTCATGTGAAAATTGGATTATACTGTTACATGTTAATTTTAACTAACTTTTGAAATTTGATATATCATGAATACCCTTTTATATAATTAAACACCTATGACATCATTTTAAAATCCTGCCTAATATTTCAGAATATAGATGTATTATTTAACATCCTGCAGCTAAATATTTACACAAATTCATGATAATGGCCTGACGTTAAATTTCTTTAAGTGGACTTACTGCATCAAAGGGCGTACACAATTTGAAGGTTTCTCATGAGCAGGGCCAAACGGCCCTCCAGAGGGTTCTACCAATGGATACACTCACTAGCAACTTGCAGAAGTACCCATTTCTCCACATATTCACCCACACATTTATTTTTTTTAATTTGCCAATTTGATAAAAATATGGCATTTCTGTTTTAAGTTACATTTTTATTACCAGGGAAGGTGAGCAAGTTTGTATGATTAATGCCACTTGTATTTCTTATCCTGTGCATTACTTGTTTATACCTTTTATCTCATTTTCTATTGAAGCATTCATTTTCTTGTGTATTTGAAAGTACGTTAATGACATTAAACTTTTTCTCTCATATATGAGTCAAATATTTTTCCCAGTTTTTCATTTGCCTTTTAATAATATTTTGATAATCAGAGGTGTGAATTGTTCTCATTTGTTCTCTGCCTTTGGTAGCGGTTTTCTGTTTGGTTCTGATTTGCCTTGAATATTGAACTCATCCTGAACCCTGATTGGTCCTATTCAGGACAGCTCCTAGTTGAATCGAGCGATCCCATCGCCCAGAGGTTTCAGCACAGGTTTAACTGTTCCCTTCCTCATGAGGCAATACTCTGAGTCCTCACAGTTCCAAGCTTTAGGAGAAAAGAAAAGAAATGAAAGCAAATGAAATAGTATACTGCCCTCAAGGCTGCCAAATTCAGGCTGCCTCCCAACCTCCAAGAAAATAATTTCCAAAGATAGTAATAACTCAGAAAAAAAGAAAAGGAAGAAAAGCCCATCCTTCAACACAATTCAGGTCCCAACTCAAATTCATCTGTTTTAACAGCGTTTGTACGGTACAGAGTAGGGAGCCCCAGCCCAGTGTTTGTGAGCACCGCTGCCTCCAAGGGGCTCCCTGAGGCTCCTGGCTCCCTCTGAGCAGGGAAGACAGCCTGGGTTCTGAAGTCAGACCCGGGGACGCCTGTTTCCTCTTCTCGCCTCCATTGTGGGACCTCTCGAGCCCTGACAATTTCAGGGCAAATGCTGGGACTCAAAATTACTAGAACCACAAAGATTTAAAAGCTTTCTTCCTCCTCTCTCTCTCTCTCTTTTAAATGAAAACATTTAGACAGCAAAAGTTTTACATTAAATTTAAGCCCAGAAAAAAAATAAAGAAAACTGAAGGCAAGCAGAAGGGCTGGTTCACAGACAGTAAACACAGGTGCTTTGTGTGGCAAATCAAGGGGCCTCCGGAAGGCTCCCTCGCACATTCCCCAGAATACTCCCTGCCGCAACCTCACCATAAATGGTTCCTTTCTGAAGTGCACGACCCAGTCCCCACATAGAGTGGGTATTTGTGAGTAACGGTTATTGGCAAGTGTAGGGGTCTGTGAACTAGGTGTTTGTCCTCAAGTCTCAAAGATGCAGATTGCCCTCTAGAAATAAAAAGGAACCTGTAGTTCTGCCTGATTTGTGCTTTTCCATTGAGGAGGGGTACCTGAGGGAGGTACCTTGTAAGGGGTACCTTACAAGAGCCCATATGGCCTTGGTAAGGTGGGCGCAGGAAGTGGGAGGGGGTGTGCTGGTATGTGAAGCAAGTCCTTACTCTGCTGGATGGGTAATCCAGCCTTGGTCTTGAGGGAATACCACACTGCTGTTAAATGGTATAAAAAAAAAAAAACAGGAAAAGGGATGTGGTATCAGCCCCAATCCCTACTCCCAGAAGCTGGTCCAATTCTGAAACTGCAGATCCCAACAATTCAACTTCCAGTCAGCAACCCCAGGTCACATCCCTGACTCTAAAAGGCTCCAGCCTAGCAACTAACTGTTCGATAAAGCTGTGTATAGAAATATTTTTCTTAAACACTTGTAAACTGCCTGATTTGTAGAGTTTCCTTGTTGGTGACCTTATTTTGCCACCCAGTTTCAATATTAATTCAGCTTGGAGGTGGAGTGGAGGGATGTCCCAGCTTGAGCCTGGGCTGGGCTCAGAGCCAGGATTCGGATTTGTCTGGGCAAGTTTGATGGGCTTGCCAGGAGTCTCAGCATGAGGGACTCAGGCACATAGAAAATAATCTCCTAAGGCAGTGGGTGTAAGGGGACATATCACAGGTATCAGAATCATCAGGGAAACTTTAAAAATACATACACACTGTACAAACGCATTCCCCATTTGGTTGTGTATGGGGAGGGGGGGTGCACGCTAGCAAGAAGTGCTGCTTTGGCACCAAAATTGGCCCTTGGAGTTATGTAGATCAGGCTGCACCAGGGCACAGTGGACTCCAGAGAACACAGGTTGGCTTCTGCGTGTGACAGTCTCCCAGGCTCTGGCAGTGCGGCCCTGCTATGCAGCTCTGCACACCAGTGGCTTTCGCATTTCAGGGACTGCCTGCACCAGGAATTCTTAAACTAGGTACCATGGACCCCCGGGAGTCCGAGAATAGGCTACTTCTGAAAACTGCATGCAACTTAGTTTGCGTGTGTGTTTATTTTTCTGGAAATAGGTTCTATATGTTTCTTGGATTCTCAAAGGAGGATGTGATCTTCAAAGGTTAAGGACTGGCAACTGCCAAAAAAAATATCGGGACAAGCAGATTTTATAAGATTCTGAGAATGCCAGTACAGTAGATATGGGCCAAAGCCAGAAAAATACTACTGATTTTTCAGTTAATGTGACATACTTTACCTCATAGCATCAGTGACTTGATAAAACACTGGTTATGTGAAAATATGAAATCCCGCCTATGCTTCAAGCCCACCTCAAATGCTTTCACCGCCTCCCTGGCCAAAAATTATTTCTCCCTTGCCAAAGCTATGTCTGTGTGCCTCTCATAACACAACTTTATACCTTGTACTTTAGACGTGTGTACAAACACCACACGTCTCTTCTACAAACTATGAGCTTTGAGAGTAGGAATTGTGTCTTGCCCCTGTTCTCTCTTACCATGTCCAGCACAGCATACTTACTTAGTTATCATTGGATGAGGGAATGAACAAGTCATAAATCCATCCTATCTGCTAGACCTTTTTATCTCGCTACTAAAAGCAACTAGCCTTATTCCCTTACAAATTATGCATTTTAAATGAATTCCTTATAATTTGTATTGTTGTAGTCAATCGATTTACTTGTTTATACATCATCAAATATTCACCTGCCTTATCTGTGTACTTGGCTGTAAACCACTTAGAGGGCAAGGGTCACATACAATTGAAACCATGCAAACCTACATGCCTTTTGGCAGGAACAAACAGCCCTAACCAATGTGTTCAGTGCCCTGGCCAGCACACCCACAAGGAAATCTTTCATGAGAAGACATAGACCAGGATGAACAGAGGTTGGTAGAAAAGAAAAAAACTATTAGTAGGAACTAAGTAGAAGAGCAAAATCAACAGATTCTGAATTCTGAAGAGCAGATAAAGCAAAGAGAGAGCAGCCCGAACCTGTCTGAAGAAGGAGCGTGCCAACAGGAAAGAGCGCAGCCTCGGGAGGGCGTGGTGGGAGCCCCAGAGAGATTTGGCGTTGGCTCCATGCAGGTTTGCACAAGCTGCCAGGTTTTTTCCAGCTCTAGTCCCATATTTGGTTTGTTTCCTATTCGTGTCAGGCTTTTCTTGTGTTCAAAAACCCTGACTGCACTATTACATGTAAAATGATGTTAATGGAATTGCTTGGTTTTTTTAAAGACTTTATTTATTTATTTTTAGAGAGAGAGGAAGGGAAGGGGAAAGAAAGGGAAAGAAACATCAATGTGTGGTTGCCTCTTGAGCACCCCCCACTGGGGACCTGGCCCACAACCCAGGCATGTGCCCTGACTGGGAATCCAACCAGCAACCCTTTGGTTCACAGGCCCATGCACAATCCACTGAGCTACACCAGCCAGGGATAATGGAATTATTTTACAAAATAAGTCTATTCTTCAGAATTAGAACAGAGGCAAAGCAGAGTATTTTCTTTTTATCCTCACCCAAGGACATTTTTTTCATTGCTTTTAGGGAGAGAGGAAGGAAAAGAGGAAGGGAGAGAGAGAAACATCAACAATTCTCACCAGCAGTCAAACCCACAACCCTTTGGTTACGGAATGATGCTCTCCAACCGAGCCACACTGGCCAAAGCAAAGTATTTTCAAACAGATTTAAGTATATATCTGATTGTCAGAAAGAGACAGCTTTCTCCCCTTTTTCTTTTCTTCTCAGTTTAATATTTACTTACATATTCACCTATACATTAACACACCCTTAGTTCTCCACAACCAAAGTGTCTAGAGGCTTGCATTATCTTGCTGACCATTTCAGCTTAGTGACTGAATGGTTACTATATGATATCCTGGGGATGTTTATTAACTGATGGTGTGCAGAGTCACAAATGTCAGACCCAATACTCCATGGGCAAGGGTCAAACTCAGGAAAGTGCTGATAATATAAGTAAAGGCGAAGCCAATGAGTGGTTACATGGCTAGTAGCTCGGCTGGTGGTTCTAAATGAACCCCTACGACCCAGAGACCAGCCCTTGGACACAGAGTAATGTGAGGGTAAATGCAGTTAAACTAGACAATGTCACATTGCTTATCAGAAGTGTAAAGTATTCATTGGTCATTCAACAGCATTTATTGAGTGCGGAGTGTGTGGGATCCATCACCAAACAGAACAAAAGCCCCTGCCCTGGTACAGTTTACATTCTAGCAAAAAAAGAGTTGCTTCTAGGCATCATCTGTCAGTCCTTGTGGTAGTTTTGCATCTTCTCTTGGTCTGAACTCCTGGAGGTCACTATCTTGCTTCTCAGTTATTTGCATCTCTGGGCCCCAGATGAGTTTGTTTTCAGCTCCCTAAGTCTTTGGAGAAGCAGGGTCTGTGCATTTCCAGGTCCTAGGTCCAATCCAAACTTCTCCCATAGGTAACACACACTGGTTAAATAGTGCATTTTCCTCAACTCCTCAGCCTGTATTGTCTTAGGTTCTAGCCATTGGGAATCTGTGCCAGTAGAGACTTCTAGGACAGAGGTTGGAAAAAATATGAGATCATCTGGTTTAACCTGTTTACTTCCCAGATGTGCAGACTGAGACCCAGAACAGCACTGTGCTTTGCCAGCAGCACACAGGGAGGCCTGGGCTTCTCCCCGACCCCTTCCTCCTGGGTTAGTGCTTTTCTATCGTCTAACTGACACAGCCTGTGGGTCCTAATGGGATAAAAGAGCTAAAAATGGCCCCCGAAGACAGATGCAGCAGGACGCATGGGCAGAGAGAGCTCACACTTGAGAACGGTACTAGGGAGGACTGAATATCTTGTTAGATGTGAAATCCACCCTAGACAACGGTGTTTGAGTACCTTGGGGTCACATCCTCTCTGTCACCCCAAATGGGATTAAAGCAAGGCATAGGAACTGGAGTTGGTTGTCCTGAAAGCTATTGTAGCTGTAGGCCAGACTAAAGTTAGAATTTAAAAATCTGTGTTCCATAAACTAATCCACTTATATGGTTTTTTAATAATTATTTTCTGTTTACTAAGATGAGCCAGTTTTGAAAGGGTCCACTGTTGTCACAGCTGGGCTGGACTATGCAGAGAGGAAGAGAATTTTTCTAGATCTTACTCAGTCGTGGGATTAGGAACACAGCTGCCTGAGCCAACTAGGCTGACGAATATGGGACAGAGAGAGTGAAACTACAGGAAGCTTGAGCTTGCCTACCATTTTGAAGAATGCCCACAGAATTTTAAACTGTAATAAGAAACCATATGGTCCAGGGCACAGATCCATAGTTCATTAGTTTTCAACAATCCTTACTACCTCCTCAGTTAGCAGTTAAGTAAGAACATGGGTTTGGGATAAGAAGACTTAGCTTCTTCATGTACCAGTTTCCTGAACTGGAGTGAAACCTCTAACTTTGTGAGCCTGGGCCCCACCACCCATAAAAATGGAGATAAAATCTGTCTCGTCTTCCTCTCTACGTTATGAAAGTCAAATGAGCAAGCATGTGAGCACTTTTTATAAACTATAAAGAACTGCAAAATCTTAATGATTGTTGTCAGTTAACATTCAATTTGAAGACTTTCTTAAACTCAATCTTAAATTTAGTAACAATATGAACTTGAAATTGTGTTGGGGGTTTACATCTTAAGCATAAACGTTTTAAAATTCAAATACATAAATTCCTACGGGTATAATCATATGAATAAAAATAATTTTTCTTTTTAAAAAAATAAACTTTTTTCCCTTATCAAGGAAAAGTTTATGAAGAAAGAGTCACTGGGGTGAGTGTTTTAATCTACACTTTATGGAGCAGGTGGACATTGCTCCCTCGATGGCTGGGTGCTGGAGTACAGCGAGAATCAGTGCTCACTGCCCATCCTTCAAACGGCCTGCTGGGAAAATCTGTCCTTCCAGATCCTCGACTTTCATTTTCCACCATGGAAATGCCTGACACTTGGTCCCAAGTTGAAAGAAGACCTGCTTTGCTGAAATAAGGGAAGCTTTGCCACTTTCACATTTCTGGTCCCAAACTGATTCTGCAGACTCAGCCTCCTAGACAAGTTGACTCATGGGCAGACATTATGAATACATGCAGAATAGAAGGATACTCTTACAATGTGATAATTCTTAAGTCAACATCTACTGACCTGCAGAAGGGCATAATCATTTTATTTTATTTTTAAAATTATACCCTGTTCAGCACAGCTCTTGGGTGCTTATAGAGAAAATGAGCTCATTATAACAAACGAAATATTACAGAGCAACAACTAATAGCTTAAAGTAATTAAAAATAAGAACCCATAAAATAGTCTTATCGCTGGGCCACTGGGGAGGAGCAAAGTCCTTTAACCACTAAGACTGGGACACATTAGAAAGACGAGATTTTTCCTCAGCAACACAGTGGAAGCTGGGGTTGTAGAGAAAGAACTGGAGGAGGAAAACAAGCTTTTTCAGTTGATTAGGAATGCCTTAGTTTCCAGCAGGAAAGGTTCCTGAGTTATGGGAATGGGCCAGTACTGTCCTGATGACCATAGATGAGCAGGGGCATTTTCTTGAGCTGTATAGTCCAACTTTAAGGCACTAACGGAAGCCTTCCCTGCTTCATTTTCTTATCAGACTTACACCCAATATCATCATCCATATTTTCCCAAATAAGAAAAGTTCTGTGTCATTTTAAAACTTAAAGGATACTTACCTATCCCACAGATACAAATCATAACACTGAGTACAAATTTACTAAGTGTGCACATGCATGCACGTGCACACACAGACACGCCCACACACCTGTGGGTTGCCTCTACAAGCCCTTCCGTAGATGACGACACCGGCCAACATGATTAGTGTGCTAACCAAATACAAAGCCAGTCCACTAGGCATCTGTAAAATAAGAGTGTACTCTAATTTTTCTCTAAGCCTCCACAAAGTGTTGCATTGCTATCAAAATATTTTTGGAAATTCTGTAATGTTTCTGCTTTTCCCTTCGCTTCTTATTTCTGGCAAGGACTAAACCCCAAAATATCTTTCCTCTGGGACACTGAAATAACTGTCCCAAAGCAGCTGCTAGACCTACAGCTATTCACAGGTTTGGGACAGACTTCCAAGGAAGGCCACTCGCAATCTGAATTTGTTTGAGTCAAAAGCCCCACCTTCTGAGATTCTCAAAGAACAGGTGTGTGAGAGGGTTAAATCTTCCTGGATTCTCTCATTTTCATTCATGACTCAGTCTGCTGTTTCACTTCTGTTTCTTCCCTCCTTTTGTCTTGGCCCCACCCCTCCTCTGGGTTTTATTTTAGATGTAAAGAAAAATAACCAACCAACTGCTCCCTCTCTCCCAGTACTCCGAAGTTGTATTTCTCCTCTGCTGACTATAACGGTGCCGCAGAACTGGGTTCCGCTTACCCCAGACCACCTTTCTCAAGTTTAGAGCAAGTTAGAGGGTGTATCTGGTGGATAAAGAAAGGAGAAAAAAGGTCTCTACCACCCAGCACAGACCCAAACCGAGGGTCTTCCTGCAGAGGAACGAGGGCGGGTCCCGTTGCGCAGCACACAGGGCCCTTGTCCGTGCCCCACCTGCTCACCTCTACCTCAGATGTTCTCTACCCTGGTTGCATCTCAGAACCACCTGGGAATGGTTCCCAGACACTATACCTTTGTCAAAAAAGAAAACAAAAAACGTTTTGTTCAGGCGCGTTGAACCGAATCTCAGGGCCTGGGCGTCACTTTTTTTCTTTTTTTAAACAGCTCCCAGATGATTCTATTGTGCAGCAGGGTTAAGAACCACTTACTTAGGTTCCACTCATGGATGTTATCCAACCCTGGCTTACTCTCTTCCTTCCAAATACACCCCAGGAGATTCCTCCGCCTGTTCTCACACCAAAGATTTCTGGGAGCCTGGAAACTGAGTATAGCGGCCTAGGGAATGCAGTTTAGTTTTGGGAGGGGAGACGGTTGAAAAGAGAGGTGGTACTGCGGCATGGAGGAGGCTGGCTTTGCTGGTCACCCCCCAACCCCACCCTGGTGACAGCACACAGCACACAGCCTGTGCTTACAAGGCCACCTCCACTCCCAAGGGCCTGATCCTCCTAGGACTTGGGTGAGACACTGTAAGCATCATAATGCTCAGTTTCTTTCTTGCTGGGATGAGGGAGGGGAAAAACTAAGTCGTGGAGGACACTAGAGACTCAAGAACTGGGATGCAGAGACTCTGGGGAGATGAAGACAATTCTTAGCCAGCAAAGGACAATTTAAAAATTAAGTCACATCTATGCTTGAAATGCTTAGGATACAGTAACAAGTATGACTGTACACGCATATCGTCCTGGAGAGTCTCAGAGCAGCTGCCATGACACAGTCCATTCCTAGTCCCACGAAGACCAGGGATACAGCAGTCCAGAGGGAAAGTGGCTCCTGAAGCCGTAACCCACCAAAGTCCCTTCAAACCCTTCAGCTGTTCACCCCGCAGTTTTGAAAGAAGGAGGAGGCCTCTCCTTGGAGCGCTGAGTTCTAACCAACCCACAGCAGTTTCAAACACCCCCTGGTTGCTTAGGCAACTGGTGGTCACCATCTAACTCTTCTTGGCCAGTGACTATGCTGGAAGAGGGGCCTGCCCTGCAGCTTAGCTCTCGCTTAGGGATTCTTGGCTACCTGCCAGTCTTCCTCTGGCACGTTCATAGATGCTGTTGTGCTCTTGGCTTATTTTATAAAGAGAAGGTCTCCCTGCCTCCACCCACCTTTCTTGCAATCTCTCTCTCCCCAGATGTCTCAGAGTTTGTGGGAAAACATGTCCTTACAGCCTATTAAAGAGACTTGCAAAGTCCTGCCTTCCCCCACAGCCTTCGGAGTCCCCGGTCTCTAGGCGGTGTGTGAAGGGACTCAATGAGAACATGTGACTATTTTGCATTCCCTGGGCAGAGTTGCTAAACTGGGTTTCCCCTGGCACGGTTCTGATTTGTGAGCATCCAAAACCCAGGTCCTTGCCCTCACAAACAACCGTGGAAAGCAGGGGCAGCAGGGCTCATGCAGATGTGCCGCACGAATGAGTTCCAGCTATGAAGGAGCAAGAGGTTTATATCTTCTTGTTCAACAAAGACCCTCCCTATTCACACACAATGTTGGTGCTTCCAACTTAGGAAGTTCCATTACTTAGAATTTTGGGTGTGTTTCTTTTTTTTTATTTTTCAAAAGATATTCAAGCGAAGACCAAATGAGAGTAAACAATCTTTCTCTCAGGTAGTGAACCACCAGAGCCCCGGCCTGCGCTGTGCCCCACCACCACCACCACCACACCAGGCCCATGTCAGCCAGACTCAAGCCATCCAGCCCAACACCAACTCCTCAGGGGCTGGGGACAGTCCCTTCTTGAAGAGTCAGTATGATATTAGTAAATATGAGCACCTTCCAACTTCAAGAGCAGTTTTTCAAATAAAATGAAACCTGGTAACCAATGATATTTGCATTCTGCTCCCATAGTCAGATCTGGACACTGAATGTGATTTATCTTTAAACCGTGTCCGAGTGGTCACGTACCAAGGCAGGGAAATAGGAATGCCTGAAGGCAGATTCTCTAGCCGGAGGAGGCTGGCAGGGAACGCCCTGCCTGAAACTAACACTCCTGCTTGCAGGGGGTTCTTGCCCTGTTTCATTTTTAGAAACCAGAAAAACATGAAATGTAAAAACGGCTCCAGTTCTAACCACCCCACTCTAATCAGCTCCAGGCAAAACTGGAAAGTGGGCCAGGAAAGCCAGGCCAGGCTTCAGCCCCTTTCTGCCCCTGTGAAAGCCAGGGACACCCTGTTCCTGGTTCTGGGTGGACAGGAGCTACTTGGGGGCACATGCATTCTAGAAATTTCTGTGAACAGGATAGAAGAGCAGAAAAAGCAGAGATTTTTATCATTGTGATAATAATAAAAATGATAACGGCTACTCGGACTCTTATCCTAGTTCTGCTCAGAAGCTTTGTGGCCTTGGGCAAATCATTTAACTTCTCTTCCTTCACTTATAAAATGTTGATAATTATCTCCCCTGCCCTGGTCCCAGAGTTTCACAAGAACCAAAGGAGATTATGTGTCAGATTTTTTGAAAACTATAAAGTTGACTTTTAACCTACTTAGATTGTTCATTCTTTTTAAGGCTATGTAACGTCCATAGATATTCAAAACCAGATACCACACCTAAATATTATACCTAGCAAATAATATCTCAGTTATCTATTGATGGCTAAATATGCAGAATTTGATGGGCACATCTGCTATATTCTATTTTTCATATAATATTCCAAACTGTTACTGGGGATGTACAAATAGCCTCATTGCCTGAAACCAGACTTCATGGCATTTGCTAAAGTCACTTCTAGCTAGTGACATGGCATAGAGTCAAGGGTCCCAAAGGGACGTTCTGCACATCTCTGACTGGGTGGTGCAAGTCTTCAACTCTACCACATAAAAATTACATCTATTCTCGTTAAATGCCGCTATCTCTGTGATTTGTGAATAGGCTGTTCAATGAGTTCAAAAAACATTTCCCTCTAGCTCCAGCTGGCAAGATGTCAAGACTGAAAAGCACATTTCCTGGTTCCCTTTCTTGCCCCAATTGGGATGGATGACCCTAATTCTCACCACCCCATTTCCTTGAGCCATTAGCAATGATTGAATCTCTACCCACCCCAATGAGCCTCACGCAGACGATTTTAATGCACAGCAGCACGGGTAATAGAGAGAACTATGTTGTGAAACTTCAAATTTATTTTTAATTTCATCTTTGACAGACCAAATTGAAGCCATGGGTTATACTTTGCCATGCCCACTTAACACTAGTTGGAAATTCAGGCATCCTCCGGTTTGTAGAAGTTTCCCTCGTTCATCAGCCCTAGGTTGGGAAGCAGTATCCCCCTTTCTACCTTGATGGTTTTCAGTTCACAGAAAGGGTTCACCTTGACGGGGAGTTGGTGGAGGAAGAACGGCCAGATGCCAACATCCTGGAGAAACTGGGGATCCAATCGGAGAGAGACGATGAGACAGCCACGTAGCCTCTCACTGCACATCCATTTGCTCCCCATCTGTCAACTCATGCTGAAGGAGGAAGGAGTTTTGTGAAATACACAAAGCATTAGAAGCAATATTCAACTTCTTAAGTGACCAGGTATCGTTTATCTGCTATACGTTTATTCTCTTCCTTATAATTTTCTTAATCACAATTTCTTTTCTCTAGCCTCATTGTAAGAATACGATAACACATATAACACACAAAGTAAGTGTTCATCAACTGTTTATGTTATCAGTAAGGCTTCTGGTCAATAGCAGGCTATTCAGAAGTTCTATAGGGATTTTTGACTGCATGGAGGGTTGGAGCGTTGTTCGAGGGTCAACTGTGTATGATAGATGCTCAATTCCTATTTAATGAATGAATGGATGGATGGATGAGAAACCATACACACAAAAGCAGGAGGATGGGTGTAAGGACAGAAAGCAAGGGCTGGGAAAGGGAAACTGAGAAAGTAGAAGAGGAAAGAACGGAGAGATCAGATTGGAGCACAGTGTCCACTGTGGCAAAGGGTAGGGCCTGAGCTCATCTCACCCAGGCGGAACAACTGGGTGGGGTGCAACATCCGAGGGTGAGGAATTTGGATTTAGTTCTATGCATTGTTGTAAAATAAATTCCTAAAGAGGGGCCTGACAAGGTGAAAGCTATGATTTAGAAGGATAAATCTGAATTAGTGAGCAGAAGGGGCTGGACCAGAGACAGGGAGACCAGCAAATGACTGCTTCAGTCATGCAAGCACCCTGGGGAACTAGCGGTGGTGGAGCTGGGGAGGGAGGTGGGGAGTGGGGGGCTCTGATTGGTGAGTTAGGGTTAGATGCAGGCACAGACCTGTGTCTTGGTTAGACAGAGTTAGGTATCCTATCATGAGTGAATTGTTTACAGCAAGTAGAAGACAGCAGGGAAACACACGAACTCTCTTCATCCACACCACACTTAGATATGTAGATATTTTGAAACTATCCCGTACAGCCTCACTGCACAAATAATTACATTGTAAAATCTTCGGTCACCAGGTCAAAGTACTTGGCTACTGGTCTAAGCCAGTGGCTGTAAGTACTTTTAATGATTTTCACTGACTCGAGATATTTTTTGAAAATTAACTTGAGATTGAGTTAGAGAAACATCGATTTGTTCTTCCCCTTATTTATGCATTCATTGGTTGACTCTTGTATGTGCCCTGACTGGGGATCAAACCCACAACCGTGGCCTACTGGGATGATGCTCTAACCAAATGAGCTACCTGGGCAGGGTTTAGATGCTCTCTCTCTTTTTTTTAACTTGGTGAAGTTCAAGTGGATCTTCTTGCTAATCAGAGTCATGAACCATAGGTGTCCATTACTATAGAAACTTCCCCAGCCAGAGGGCCGACTTGTGGAGAATAAGGCCAGCTCTGCTCCTTTTGAGGGAACCTCACAGTGGGCTCAGCACAGGGTATACATAAAATGAGTGCCTCACAAATGTATGCTGCCTTGACTTCCTAGTACCTGAGGAGCTTCCTCTAAGTTCTACACAGAGTTGGCACTTAGCTGATTCCAGTGAATGCTCAAAGAGCTGCTGGGCTTCAAACATTTGTGCCCAGCCTCAGCTCTCTGACTACACTTTGATCGCAGACACCCACAGAGGTTTTGCCTTTAAGAAATGCAACTTAGGGCTCTTAGATGTTGGTCGCATTCTATGAACAGAAGAGGATTTGGAAGTGCAGACACAGAGATGCCCATTCAACCATTCAACAAAATATTTGCTGTGTCTACTGTGCACAGGCCCGTTTATGGCACTAAAAATGCATCAGTGAACAGCACAGGCGAGCCTGCCTTTGTGAAGGTTTCCTTCTAGTAGAAGAAGACAGAGAATAATCAACAAATATAATAAATGAGTACATCAGTGGGTTGGAGAGTGAGAAGTGCATGGAGAAAAGCAAGAGTGTGAGGACGGGGGCGGGGCCCCAGTTGTCATTTAGATGGGCAGAGCAGGCCTCACTGAGACTGTGGTGCTGACCAGAGAACTGAAGGAGGTAACTGTGTTGTTCTTGATTATAATCCTCACATTTAAAGCCTTTCTTCAAACATCAAACTTAAGGTAAAAATAGCAGCATCAGCCTCTATGGTACACGCCAAATTGGGGACTGGCCCTCTTGTTCTGAGACTCATCAGACACATGTCTTATACATTTCCATTTTAACAACAAAAGCCAACAGAAAATGTAATTTTCTGAGGCATAATGTGTTAAAATACCATTTCCATACCCCTTTTGGGTAAGAAAGCTCCCTGTGTTAAAATTCTGATCCTACCTGTCTGTGCCAATCTCCGAGGGTCCATTCTGTCTCTAAAGGCCACAGTAACAACTACTGTCTTATCAACATTAAAAACAGAAACTAGACTTCCGGCCAAGATGGAGGCGTAGGTGGACACACTGTGCCTCCTCGCACAACCAAAATTAAGGACAGCAAAGATTTAGAAACAAGAAAACAACCAGAACTGATAGAAAATTTAACTGTATGGAAGTCCAACAACCATTCATCCAGACCGGTAAGAGGGTTGGAGTCGCAGCAGGAAAAAGTGGAGGTTGGTGGACCCAGGGGCACAGGAGGCAGCTAGCAGACCCCGGGCACAGGGTGGCAAAGGTGCAGACCCAGTAAGGCTGCACAAGGCAGCTGGCTGACCAAAGCAGTCCCACATTCACGCGCAGATAATCCAGGCAAAGCAGAAGCTGAGGGAGGAACTGGAACCCGAGAGAGAGTGGAGCAAGCACCATTGTTCCCTCTGGGACCCTGCCCCCACAAAAAGCATCACTACCCAGCAACTGGGCTGCCCCACCCTGGGGAACACCTAAGGCTCCGCCCCTCACTACATAACAGCCACCACCACACACACACACACAAAAGGCTCAAACGGGAGAACAGATCAAAGCCCCAGAGCTAATTCATCTAAGCGACCAAGAGATAGCCACCCTATCAGATGCACAGTTCAAAGCCCTGGTGATCAGGATGCTCACAGAATTGGTTGATTTTGCTCACAAATTTGATGAACAAATGAAGGCTATAATAAGTGAAATGAAGGAAAACACACAGGGAACCAATAGAGATGGGAGGAAAACTGGGACTCAAATCAATGGAGTGGACCAGAAGGAAGAAAGAAAGAAACAAACAGAAAAGAAGGAAGAAACCAGAATACAAAATTGAGGAGAGGCTTAGGAACCTTCAGGACATCTTTAAACATCCCAACATCCTAATTATAGGGGTACCAGAAGCGGAAGAGGAAGAACAACAAGTGGAAAACTTATTTGAACAAATAATAAAGGAGAGCTTCCCCAATCTGGCAAAGGAAATAGTCTTCCAGGAAGTCCAGGAAGCTCAGAGAGTCCCAAAGAAGTTGGACCCAAGGAGGAACACACCAAGGCACATCATAATTACATTAGCCAAGATTAAAGTGAAGGAGAGAATTCTAGAAGCAGCAAGGGATTAGGGGACAGTCACCTACAAAGGAGTTCCCATCAGACTGTCAGCTGATTTCTCAAAAGAGACCTTACAAGTAAGAAGGGGCTGGAAAGAATTATTCCAAATCATGAAAGTCAAGGACCTACATCCAAGATGGCTCTATCCAGCAATGCTTTCATTTAGAATGGAAGGAAAGATAAAGTGCTTCTCAGATAAGGTCAAGTGAAAGGAGTTCATCATCACCAAGCCCTTATTATATGAAATGTTAAGAAAAAGAAGATCAAAAATATGACAGTAAAAACAAGATAAAAAATATGACAGTAAAAGATAGCAAACTCACAGATATTACCAATCACACCTAAGAAAAAGAAGATCAAAAATATGACAGCAAAAAGACAGCAAACTCACAGATATTAACAACCACACCTAAAACAAAAGCAAACTAAGCAAACACCTAGAA
>PVKU01008613.1:0-71613 GCA_004027475.1 Anoura caudifer | reverse complement strand
GGGGGGGGACTAATCTGGTTTCTGATACTGTGATGGCTGACTTCAAAGTCCATCATGCTAACTGCCCCATTTTACCCTGTGTGGCTTTCTGTTATACTGTCTCTGCGGGGACCCGACACCCATTCACAGCATCCCTCTCAGCACAGCCTCTCCTAAAACATGTTACAGGTCAGAGCTTCATTTTGCTTAAGCATCCTATAAATATACATACATTTGTCACTGGATCAAGTGGGCATGCCCTGGCATGACCATAGCAGATGCACATCCCTCCAACTGAAATATCCTTGACCGAGTAGTAATACTGCAAAAAAGCAATCCAGAGAGAAATCCTGGTAAGATGACTGCAAGATGACAGTAACAAGAGGGGGTATTCAGTTAAGAACTCTACTTTCTGCTTTTGTCTTTAGTTAGAAGCATAGTTGTGTTTCGACAGGAGAACTGAGGACTCACAGAAGTGATCAAGGAACTCCTTGCACTGTGGTTCCAGCCCAAAGAAAGAGTTTATGTGAGCTGAGCATTTTACAGTTTCTTTCCCACAGACAGTACCAAGTCCATGCTGAAATATTTGTTATTGAGAACAAGTTGTTATAATTCTTCATAAAAGGTGTTTTAATTTCTTGAAAGAAAATCTCTTTTATTGTCATTAGAGAAGTGTCAGTATCCATGAATCAGATGCAGATTGTTTAATTTGTTGCATTTGAAAAAAATCAATGAATTTAGCAGAATGGGTTCATATCAATACATTTCTTAAATTTATAAAAAAGGAAATAAAATGTAACTAACTATAAGATTAAGTTAACATAATGTGAGGAGTAAACTAGGTGGGCAGAACATTTGCTTTTTTTCATTATTATGGTAAAATGTCCATGCAATTTCTTCCTTATATGAAGTTAAGATAAGGGCTATGTTTCTAATTTTTTAAATCTATACAGCTATTTTTAAAATATTACTTATAATTATACAATAGAACTAAACTATTTTTAAAGTTTTAATTAATATGTATATACCATTTTATAATCATGAGATACTTCACATTATTATATGGAATCCAAATAAACATCTCAGTGGTATATATTCTATTATTAGTTCTACTATTCTAATTTTTCACATTAAAAAAACATATTTAGACAAAATAAGTAGGTAGGCAAATTCTGAGTTCCTTGACTACATAGTCATCTTTTCCATTCACTTTTGTCTTTTGGTCTGTTTGTTTGTTTGTTTTTGTTGTATACCTAGTATCTTCTGGAATATATTTGTGACTTACCTTACTTGGTGCAACTAAACTTTGAATTCATGAAATGTGTTAGGAAATTTAGTTAAAAGTCTGCCTTTCACTAACTCCATCACAATAATCTAGATACAAAGAGGGACATTTGCTTGGAAAGCTGGTACCGTAGTTTTTGTAGATGCTTTTAAATTGGGAAATGTGTTTTAAATATAAATATGTAACGCTTCACCTTTAAGTCATGGAAAGGAGTTGAAATTCAGTATCATACTTTTATGTATGTAAGGTTACACGTAGGGTTTACTGAGCTTTACTTCAGAAAACATACTTAATTGTTGCATTTCACTGCACTAGTTTAACGGCTCACGTACAATAAGATTATAAACAATAGGTGTGCAGCCGACCCCCACTTTGCCTTCTGCAACAGAAGATAGAAGAAGCACATTTATTTGCATTGATTTTTCCCCCATGATAAATATACTGTCAGGAAAGATTAAATTTCCCATCAAAATTATTGTCTTTCTCGATATATGTTTTTAAGTCATGTTGAAATTAAAATTAAAAATGATTGTTGTTAAAGAAGAGTCTACCATTGCTATAAAATAATGATTACTTCTGCACAAAACAATTTGCAATATGCTGAGGGTAAACTCATGATAAAGTTATATTTTCTTTGGAATATATGTGACACTAATGCAGTGAACATGTGTTGGATGGGGATATAAAACATTAAAAGTTATTTTGTAATGATGGAGAGGTTAGGTGAGGAAAATTTAAATAATGAGAAGGGAAAATATATTGAGGGGTATCAGGAACCATGAAAAGCGCTGTCCTTCAATATTCAGCCCAATAGTTCAACAATTTGGTGATTGTTGGCAGCAGTTGGCAATTGTTAACCTTAGTGGGATCATTTTAGAACTAAGAGCTTTTCCCCACAATCTTAGTTTCTCCTTACAATCTTCTTTTCACTTCTGCCTCTAGTCGCACAGTAGCTATTCTCTTAGCATGGATTTGTTTGGTGGCTTTGCAGCTATACCTTGGTTGTGTAGCAGCATACAAGGCAGGTGAGGTAAACCAGTGCATGTGGTGAGAGAGAGATAGAAGAAGCACAACTATCACCCACAGCAACCTGGGTGATCATCTCTGTCCCAGTCACATAAATTCCAGTTTAACACTGGAAAACAGTACTTCGGTTAGCTCGTGTTTCAAAGGTCTGTTGAAAGAATGATTTTTTTCTGATATTCTATTCATGAAGGAAAGTAAAATAATATATAAAATCAGTTTTTCTGTACAGCACTGCTTTTTTAAAACTATGGCCTGTGATTTATTGGTAAAGCATAAAACTGAACTATTTGATCAGACAAAATTATCCATAGACCAGCAGCACTGACATTGCTGGGAACTTGAAAGAAATGCAGTCTCTCCACTCAGTCTTAGACCGCCTGAATCAGAACCTGCCTTTCTGCAATATCACCAGCTGATTCTGTGCACACTATGGTTTAAGATTTATTGCTCTACATGTGTGTGTATATGTTTACTGGGTCATGATATAAACTCTATCTCTTCATGTTGGTTACAGCCAAAAATGTTTCAACTTCTTGATGTTACTCCGCAAAGCCAATTATAACAGTACAGCTCACCCAAAGGGACAAAACTTATCCCTCAAAAGTAAGATGATGAACTAGGTGTTATGATCTTCATTTTACAAAAGAGGAAATCAAAGTTGAGAAATGTTAAAAACTTTGACAAATGTTACACATCTAACAAGTGGCTGAGCTTATGTGAACAAAAGATCTATCGAATTTTAAACTCTTTGATAATGACTGCCCCTACAAATCATGGAAATATGTATTTTAAAATGATTTAACAGACATTTAAAAAGTAGAGTACAATATCATTCACAGGTTGTAACATGACTCATAGTAACTTACTCTTCGTGTGACAATGGGGTCAATTTCTCTGGGGTCTTTGTGAGCAAACATCATCAAATCGGCATTCAGGGTGCGGATCCTCTGAAATCTCAGGCGAATGTAGCGAGCAGAGGTAAATTCTAGCAGTTCAGGAGAAGGATCGTCTGCACTTGGTCTCCCATTGATCAAAGAGATGTGAATCTACACAATGTGGGAAATAATTTAACAATTAAGTTCACCAAAAACTAAATATCCGGTTTTGTTTTATTTTCTAGGAAAAATTAAGATAAGCTTTCTACTCCTAATTAATCATACAGATATAACTCCATGTTTGCTAGACTAGAGTGAAGCAATTGAGGGATTTTATGGACATTTTAATATATTTACATGCAATACATTTGTTTATATTTTAGGCATTCTCTTTATATTGCAATCATCCATAATCCTCTGTTCCAAGGCATGGCATCTATTTGGTCTTCTTAGGAGTTCCATAAATTTTTAAATCACTTTATCTTTTTCTGAAAATTATTGTGCTCTAAAATGATTTAAGAATCTGGTATACGGTAGAAAACCAAAATCTTGGTTTTTTAAAAAAGCTACAAAACAGACAAAAACAGGACTCAAAAACTACTTAGGTTGATTCTAAATTTGAAAGTATATAATTGTACAGCCTTAGTATACAGAAAGCAAAACTTGACACATTGCAAGGAAAACTACACAATTGTACAGACACAGACACAGTGAAAGATTTCAATTGGTTGTTCATTTCGTTGTTGGGTTTTTGTGTTTTTTTTTTTTTTTTTTTTTGAGTAATTGTAGATCAACAAGACAAAAATGTATTAGAATTATAACACATTCTATGAAAATACATTCAAACCTGGTGGAATGATATATTCATTAGGAAAATAATTTAGCACAATTGATACCCAAAGAAATAAATCTGTCTGGCTGGTGTGGCTCAGTGGATTGAGTGTCAGCCTGCAAACCAAGAGTTGCTGGTCCATTCCCAGTCAGGGCACATGCCTGGGTTGCAGGCCAGCTTCCCAGTAGGGGGCGCATGAGAGGCAACCCCACTTGATGTTTCCCTCTCTCTCCCTCCCTTCCCTTCTGTCTACAAATAAATAAATAAAATCTTATAAAAAAGAAATAAAATCTAACTGTACTGTTTTCTATGTACAAAATAGAGAAATTGCAAGGGAACTCCCCCTCATAGGTGCACAAATCCCATGTGCTCTCATAAGAATTTTACTAGAGTAGAAAACTCTAATGAATATACAAGTCTGATAAGATAGAAAGGGCTATCACATAAAGAAACTGTTTCTCAAATACCTGAAGAACTCTGTATCAACAAGAAAAAAGACCAACAACATAACACAAAAAACAAACAAAAGATATAAGGGAACTATTCAAGGAAAGCATAAATGACTGTTAAACTTTTGATAAGATGGTAAACCTCACTCATTAATTAACAGAGAACAATTAATTCAAATCACAATAATAAACTTTTTTCACTTTTTTTCAGGTAGCCAACCCCCATAATATTAATAATACTCCCTGATGGCAAGACTGAATCAGTGCAGGAATTTCCATGCACTTACACATCTGAGTATAAAATGACACAAACCCTTATGAAAGTGAGTTTAGCCATAACTATCAAAATTACATATGCCTACAATTTTTGACTCAGAAATTCCACTTTTGGAAAATTATCCCACAGATATTTCATGTACGTATTATTCCTAGATGGCATTTTTATAATAGCAAAAGACTAAAAACATTTTAATATTCATTAATGTGCAACTGGTTAAATAAATTATACTTCTACCTACTGAGGTAGTTCACCATAAAAAAAAAAATGAGTAAACTCTTGATATACTGATAGGAAGAAGTACCTTCACTTTTTTGTACTTCGTCTATGCATTATTACCTATGAAATACATTAAATCAAAATTGTTTAAAAAAGGAAACTGGGTGGTAGGTTTTGGACTGAAACCTCCCCCCACGCCCACACACGGTCAGGTGCACACACTCACAGGAAGCGGAGAGACAGGAATGCCAGCAGAAAGCAGTCCTGTGCTGTGCTGGCAGCTGTCCCGGAGCACGACAGTCCGTGCATGTACTGGGGGAATGTGATTTGAGGTCACCGGCTGGAATTTTCATCCACTTTTGCAAGATCATATATCGTATGTGTTAACTACATTTTTTGACAGCAGGGACAAGGGTATGTGTTTCCATTCCTAATATCCTGCATTTAGATAATCCCTGAGAGCATTTTACACACTGACTGCCAGTAAACTACTGAGTCACCAGAGAAATACATATAGAAATTCTGAGATGAGAAACTAATTCTTATGTCACAAAGAAGAAATTCAAAATGCCTCATGATAAAATATGAAATATCCCAGCTAATTGAGTCTACCTTTGATACTTAGTGAAGAATAAATTCACTTAACACATTTGAAGATGATAGAATGCAAGGTCTGCTAAATATATGGAATCTAAAAATGCTGGATACTCATTCTCTAATGTCAAATTTATAAAAGAGTAAAGTGGATTTTGTATATTCCACAGTTCTGGCATCTAGCAGGTGAATGAGAAATGTATTTAAGTTGTCTGTATTACTTAAGAAGGTATCAATTAAATGTTAAAGGAATGAATAAATAGAAACATGAAGCAATTAAAATTAATTCCCTTAGAGATTAATTTGGCATCCAAAAACTCACCAGTGCCCTTCACTTCATGCTTAATTTCTGTCTTATCAAGCTCTCCCTTGAGTACTCCTAAAAATGCTGTTCGAAAGGAGGAAATCGTGACATGTCTAGGATTAAAGTTCCTGAAAATTATTAAGATTCATTTGGTATGAATTCTAGAGTAAACTATATTTCTAGTTGTACATAAAATTAATATGTCCTTCATTGAAATGCACAGGAAATTTGAAATAAATGGTGTACATGTTCTCATTTAGGCTAATAAACCATATGATAGCTACATAAAGGATTCAGCAAAAGAACACTTCTCACAGCTTTGGTATTTTCATCAAGCTCCTCTGCCAAGAGATCTTGTGAGCATAGTTAGTCCCAAGCTGTTTCTGGATTATAAAACCAGCCAGCTGTTTGGCCATGTTGTGAGCAGCTTCCTTCCATCATTTTTTCTTCCTTTTTTTGCTCTCCCCTTCATAATAAATCATAATATTGGATAGGATATTCCCACTGACATGATGCTGTGTAATTCCAAGTGCTCTGGCTATTTAAGCATACTTCCTGATTTCCTGTGGGGTGACAACTGGAGGGTGTCTATCTTCAAAAAGATGAAAAGTGTCAGTCCTCAAGATCACCACAGCCTTGCTGCGAGCCGTGGGAAGTCTGTGGCACTCCAGTGTCTTCTGAAATGCTTTCTATTGCATGCATGTTGGTGGGTGTATGTTCATGCTGTCAAAGGAATCCATTCCAACTGAAAATATCAGCCTCACAAACAAACGGTTTCTTAGATTTCAAAATTACGCTCTTCTTTGAAATTAGCCATCACAAAAAAATAGAGGAAAAATACCCTGTAAGTTTACAACGAAGGCTCTAAATCAATATTGCACTCTACTCATCCAAATAATTCCATTCTTATCAGTGTAAGCATGCTACATAAACCAGGTTTCCATTGCAGATGGATAAACATTTGTGACTCTGTGGCATTTTTACTTCTATAATTAGAATACAATTTTAAAATGGTTTATGGAGCAAATAATCAGATTTCTAGTATGAATAACTGTCTCTTATTATTATGCTTTTCTATTTCATTAATACAACTGCTTTGGATTTCTAGAATAGGTATATTCTTAATATCCTGCCCAATGATACAGATTTCTCGAGTGGCTGGATATATGAGAGAAGGAAGGCTGAGCAATGTTAAGTGGATGGAGTTGACAACATGATGGGCAGTGCATTCTCTTAGAACAGATTAAAATACCATTTGAATTATCAGTCTCTAAATTAGCCCATAAAAATTCTACAACAGCTTATGAGTAAGTTATCTCCAGGAGATAAAAACAATAAAATCCACATGTGTAGGATGAGTATAGCCAGATATGGATGTAGCCAAAGACTCTATAGGTGTGGATGAACACGAGTGATTGAGATTTGTAGGAAACCTCTTAAATACAATCCTGGTTAATATGATATTATTTCAGAGAGGGAGAGTAACTTTGAAAAATGAGCCTAATAATTTTTATTTTACCCTGCATGAAAAGAGAGACACGTGTTTGAAGCAAAGAGGTGAGTTACATGGCTCTTAGGAAGAGGGGACAACATAACAATTCATCACTGGGTTCCTGGCACAGGGCAAAGGCTCTGGCTCTGACTCTGATTGGTCAGTAGGAACCCTCAAATGATGACTATTTAGCCCTCACCATACCTGGTCTATTAGCAACATTTGAAACAATTGGATATTCCATTTACTTCCACGACACCACACTCTCCTTGTTTTCCTCCTACCTCTCTGGCTATCCCTTCTTAATGTTCTTCATTAGTTATCGCCTTTTCTCCTCCCTAACTCTGATATTGGAGCATCACATTGTTTGTTCTTTAGCCTTCAGCTATGTCTAGTGATGTCATCAAAGCCCATAGCTTTAAATACCACCTATACTGATATCTCCCACTTCTGTATCTCCAGGCCTCATCTCTCCTCTGAAAGTCAGGAGGAAGAACCCAACTGCCTTCTTGATACATTTATTTGGCTGTGTAATAGGCATATGAAACTTATATCTCAAACTGAGTTACTGCTCTTCACCCCACAGTCTTCCCAATTTCATTAAATAATTTCATCCTTTCAGCTACTCAGACCAAAAACTAAATCATCCTTCACTGCTTTTGTTTCCTTGCTTCCTACATCCAAAATGTATGAAAATCTTGGCTTTCCCTTCAAAATATATCCAGCATCCAAACACTTCTCACCATGTCCACTAAAACCATCCAACCACAAGCTTTCATCATTGCCTACCTGGGCACTACAATAGGGTCAGAACAGGTCTTCGTTGCTAGCCTACCTAACTCCCTAGGGTCTGTTTTTTTTTTAAGTTTTTAGTAAATGTTTTCATCAATTTATTCTTTGTATTCCTTAAAACAAAAACTACAAGTTTAGTATAAACAACTTAAAATACTGGACACCAAACGAAGCCAACGTTTACTCATGCTGCAAGTTGGTTTATGTTCCTTTACTTCTGTTTGCCAGATGATCTTCAACTTCTACAGAGATTCCTCTTCCACAGATTACATGTGCAAGGTAAAAGATGGCCAGCAAGTTTATGAAAAGAGTGTGAACCACAGCCAAAGAGGTCCCTTTCAACTCAAGTGTGTGCTACGTGCCATTGAGCTGGTCCCAACTCTTGGTGACCCTGTGAATGTGCGATGTCCACAGTGTTTTGTCCTCAGCACCCCTGCTCAGCTCCTGTAAGCTCACGGCTATGGTTTCTTTTACAGGGTCAATCCATCTCATATTTGGTCTCCCACTTTTCCTGCTCTTTTCAATTTTCCCTAGCCATATTGTCTTTTCCAAAAAACACTCCCTTCTCATGATGTGCCCAAGTAGGACAGCTTCAGTTTTGTCATTTTTGCCTCCAGCAAAGTTTCAGGTTCAATTTGCTCAAGGTCATACTTGTTCATCTTTCTGGCAGTGTTGGGTATTCATAGAGCTCTCCTCCAACATCGTATTTCAAGTTAATCATTTTTTTTTTACCTATCAGCCTTCTTCGATGTCCAAATTTTGCATCTGTACATAGTAATTGGGAACACAAGGGTGTGCATGATTGAGCCTTGGTCTCTAATGACACATTTTTGCTAGTGATCTTTTCTAATTCTCTCACCACTACCCTTCAAAGTATCAGCCTTCTCTCTATTTCTTGGTGGTAGTCTCCATTTGAATTGATGACTAAACTAAGGTAAGTGAAATCTCTAACAATTTTGAGATGTTCATTGTCTGTATTAAAGGTGTATATTTCTTCTGCAGTTGCGATTTTTGTCTTCTTGATATTCAAATGCAGTAGTCCTGCTGTGGCACTTTCCTGTTTCTTCATTTCAAATCATAGCTACTCTCTTCCAGCATGAACCCCATGCCCTAATCACATCCATTATCAGCAAAGTGCACAAAAGTCATCATTTTTTGAATGGGAGCAAAAGTTCTTACTCTCTCCTCATCACTTGGTGCTACAACAACTAACTTGCCAATTCCTGTGAAGTCAGGGTCTGTTTCAGGAAGTGCTCTATCTATTCTTTATAAAATATAACTCCAATCATGACATTTTTCCCCTTACAACATTCCATGTTCCAGTAATTTTCTATTTCACTGCCAATAAAAGACAAACATTTTACAATGAACTCTGAGATCCTATATCATCTGCAATAACATGCGCTACCCCCTAACATTGCAACATGAGAAAACAACAATCTTTTGAGTTCCTTCCTACTCCTTCCTTCATTCACCTTGCTCCAGCCAGGCTAGCATTTTTGTTAGAGAATGCCAGACAGGCTTTTTTACTCAGGGCTTTTGAACTTGGGGTCCCTTGCCCATAATGTTGTCCTCCTAGATTTGCAATTTTCACTTTATCATCTATTTCAAAATATTTAGCAAATTCATTGTGTTAACCACAGCAAAGTGGAACTTACCCATTGATTAGTTCCTTCTCTGTGCAGATCACATTCTGGCCATTTTATTGCCCAATATATAAGTTTGATGTATTACTATTTACAAAAGAGTTCATTAAAAATAATAGGCTATATTAAAATTATAGAGTAGATCACTTAAACCCTATAGACACGCAATAACTACCGATAAGGGTAATTAAGAGAGTACCTTGCTTCCAGAAAAAAAACATGTTTACTAAATATTAACTTTATGGATTATCATTAATTTTATTATCTGTAACTAAATAGTTATTGAAAAATAACTTTCCTTACCTCATCAAAAAAGATTCATTGCAGTTTCTAAAACTTTGTCAACATCAAAAGACTACTTTTAAAATCTTACAAATATAAAAATACATGGATATATGAAAACTAAGCCATGTATAATAAAAGTACACTGGGTAAATAATAAAGGTTGTGTAATATGTCATTTATAATGCAGGTTAAATATTTAAACATTTTAGACTAGGATTTCCTTATCAAGAAGTTTTAAGGCCATAATGAGGAAATTGGGTATTATAAAATTAATATATTTCCAGTCCATTACTTTCAGTAATATCAGGCATAGTTTGTTAAAGTCTTCTTTGCATTTTTCAACAGCCTATATTTTATTTCATCCAACTAACAGCTGTTATTTTATAATCATTTTTTTAATTCCAATGCTACTCATTAGCACATCCAGAAAATGAAGTATTCTGAAGGGTAATAAACACATGCTTACAAAGCTTTATCTCTGGTCTTCTTCCGCATACTTGAATATTTTTAGTAGTTCATTTAGTCAGTCAGTCACTCATTCACTCGAAAATATTTATTGGATGCCTAGCATATTCCAGGCCACTGAATCATTTTCACTTCCCCTTTCCTGTTGTGGTCTGTCTCATCTCTGGGCCCCTCTGTCACACAGCTTTTCTGTACCCGCACTGTTACCATTGCCCAGATATTCTTCCTACACCTTTTAGTTCTCAGCTGGGATGACAGTTCCTTCCTTCCATGAACATGTCCATGTTCTGTCCAGAAGTTCTTCCCAAGAGTTCTCTGAGCTCCTTTATTATCATTAACTGCTTACTAGACTATAAGTTCAATGAGAATAGAAACTCTGCCCTATTTATAATTTCAGTGCTTAATAAAGTGAGTAGTACAGATTCTCAATAATTATGTGCTGAATGAGTAAATCAGTATCAGTGTCCAAATGTTATAGGCTGTCTAAGAACTTCCAGTGAATTAATTCTTTTCCCCACTCATAATTTGTATATATCATTCAATAAATAACTTTGTATATACTTTAAGTATATTTTAGATATATTTATAATTCCATTAATTAGATACACACAAAAATTTTATTTGCCAAAATTGCCTAAATATCACGAGAGCTGTAATAACTCAAGTACTCAAAAGGACATGATATGGATCTCTCTGTAGCCTCGACATTTGAATAACCCAACAAAAAACTAGTAAAGGCACTAGTGGAGTCATTTCTGAAGGTAAAAATAATGGAATTTACTAGTATAAATGGATATATCCCTTTAGGTTCTTCAATATTCCTACTCATCAGAACTGGAAAGATGTTCTTTTTATGTAGAATGCACTGAATTAGTTTGGAAGGCCCTTAATAAATGTCACACTATCATTACCGGTTTACAAACCCCACTAAAACAACTTCTCCCCCATGGCTGATGTCTACTGATCTGCTTGAAAAGTAGTATTTTAATACATAAAATGTCAAGGACTGTGAATGACCTTAAATTCCTTAACTAACTTATTCCAAGAAGACAAGGAAATGTCAGCTTAATGAACTGTGTAGCAGATAGGACTGCATTGCTGACAACTCTTCCCTGAGTTTAATCAGAATGGGTGGTTCGCGGTCCTGTAGGTGATAACTGCGCGCTTTTGACACTGCACGTTTCCAGTTGCCTATGAAACTTAGGTGGCTTTTCTCCTGTCTTTTTAGAATTACTGTCCTTGCCTTTTCATTCCTAGATGAACACTTTCCATAAGAAAATCAGTTCTTTTCAGAGAGTATTCATCATTTCGTTTTTATTTTTGTTCTCATAGTGAAAACACTTAAAACATTGTGCTTCAAAGATTTGCGTAGCTTTTCTCCTGGTCAAATAAGAGCATCTGTCTTTCTCTTTTGCTCTCTCACTCTCTCTCATTCTTTCATTTTGTATCAGAGTTATCTATTTTTACACCAACAGCAGATTACATGTAGCAATGCTTTCTAACTTTTATGAAATTAACACACAGAAGGGATAAGAGTTTTTTGTTTTTTTTTTTTTTAATGATCAAAACATAGAAGCAAAGTCTTAGCTGCTTTAGGAGTTTTCATTTTCTCAACACCTCAGGCTTGGTATGGTTCTTCTCTTCAAAAAGTTTCTGGTCGTCTTCTTTCTTTGTACAAGTCAAAGCAATCAGCAATGTATTTACTTCTAAGCCCCTCGAGCTTAGGTTGGTTTTATCTAAAGCATGACCACATGGGTGATGTGTAATCCATCATAATAGAATGGAAGATCTTGATATCATTCCCACTGGTCATGATAGATAAAAGGAACAATGATAACTAACTGCCTGAAATTTTCAAAAAGAAAAATTACAACTAAATGCAAAAATCCATCCTTTCTTTTCTCTAAAAGACCTTGTCCCACAGGTGCTCATTTTACATCTATTTTAAAATTTAAAGGTATCTTAAATTGATAATTTAAAAAATTACTCCAAGTTAAAAATGTTTCATTTATCACTTGTGTTTTTCTTTATCCAGGTAAAGCATATAACATTTGCATGGATAAAAGAAGTGTTGTCAAAATAGGTTTCCTCAATCTCTTTTGGGAGCCTCTCATTTAAATTTTATCAAATGCAGATGTCATTACAAAATCTTTGTGCTGTCAAGCTAAGACAACACAGGGATACAAACATCATCTGAAATTCACAGCAGGGGAGAATTTAGGAGGAATAGCTTCAGAACGGGTCATGAGGGAAAATCACCACAACAAAACTTCTCTTACTCTCCTCAAACATTTGCTTAGCTCCAAATTCTGTTTTGGGCGTGCCTTAACCAGAGACAGACTAAGAGAACAGAATCATTAGTCATCTATTCAACTTCATAGCTTTTTCAGAAATATCTTTTCAATACACAGGGCCTTGCACATAGAGCCAAATGTGGTTATTGCTGTGTACTTACTGGATACCAGACACTCTTGCATGTGATCTAGGTACACAAAATCATTTAGTACCAACTCATTTAATGCCAACAGCAACATCAAGAGGTTGGTGTTATTATTAACTCTTTTCTAAGAAGAGAAACAGATGTTATCATTTTCACAAGTAAGGTGAAGTTTATACAGCTAGGATGTGTTCCAATTCTGGTCTTACTATTGAGGATACATTGGTGGAGCTCCTCAGTACTACTATGCTTCCTCACAGAGGGGGGTTTTATTAAGCATTTGTTGAGTGAATAACAGCTGGCCTTCTAGGCATTATTTGAAGATTTCTTGCATCATGAAGCTCACTACTAGTGAGAGAACATTTTCCATGCACTCTTCCTTCATTTTTTATTTGCTTTACTTCCATTCCAACCCTGTGTGTAACTGACCCTACTATTTTAACTTCATTTTTTATTCATTTTCCTGTTCTTGCTCCTCTGGAATTATCTGTATGGTTTGATTTTTCCAGCTCTTAGTTTTTTCTTAATGAATTGGGGTAGTATATATCCTTCTAGTTTTATGTACTCCAGACTTCCTGGGGTAAACTGCTTACCATCCCAAAAGTCACCACTCAGGACCAACCACCAGATCAGATGGTGACGAGGCTCCCTGAGAACAGGAGTGAACTATATTATTCCACAAGGACCACTAGGCAATAGTCTCAGACCTGATTAACACCTCATGGCATGGATCCATATCAGTAGAAATCTTCCATATAAATAATGCTCTACATTGATCAAAACCAGACCTGGAGCATGTCCAAGAGTTGAAGGCTAAAGCATCAGATAACCAGAAAAAAAAACCAACAATCCCTGAAGTCTTACTAACATCATAATATACAAAATTGATTATGACAGGTTTAGTACTTAAGCATTTTAAAAAGTAAAAATGATTCACAGGTGTGAGAAAAATTAATTTATACTCTATGGGAAATTCTACTAAAAAGGAAAAACTCTAACCTCAAGTTGTGGGGAGAGGGGAACATAATATGTTAACAGCCCAAATAAATATCTGTTAAACTACTAACATGTTCTTCCTTAGGGTGGAGACCTGTCAGGGAAAGACCCAAATAAGAAAAAAAAAAAAAAAAGCGACTGAGAGCACAATGACCTACATTGGTAGGAAAGAACAATCAGTACACTTGAAAGACATATAATAACAGCACAAAGAAAAACTTAAGCAACCTTTTCCTGTTTTGTTTTCAGTCCCCGTGTGAGAACACTTGTGTAAAATTAAAATAAAATCTTGGAGCATGAGGCCTAAATATGGTGCCAGATCCTGTGTCATCAGATTGGAACAAAATCTGCGTGCCTATTTGCAAGAGAAATTGAGGCTCTCTTTCATTCTCATTCTCTGACTCAAGGGTTCCTCAGAGAAAAATTGTAAGTGTATGTGTGTGTTGCAAGTATATAAATGAAAGCTAGATTAATTTGATTTTTCCCCATTTACATAGAATGGCATTTTGGGATGGCCACTGGCAAGCTCAACCAATTAAATTTTCACAAAGGCTCAACTTCAAACAAGATGTCAGAGACTTTTAATTATGGAGACGTACTAATACTCAGACACAAGGTCCTCAAGATTGAGCATATTCCCTAGGCTAACTGTATTTCTTTTTTTTTCTTTTCTTTTTAAAGTGTTTTTTTTTTATTGTTGTTCAATTACAGTTGTCCCCATTTCCCCCCCATTACTCTCCCCTGTGCTACCCACTCCTCACCTTCCACATTCAGTCCTTCCCCACCCCGTGTTGTCTTTGTCCATGAATGTCTTGGTCCATACATGTTCCTTGACTTGACCCTTCCCCTTCTCCCCCCCATCCCCTTCTCTCCTCCCCTCTGGGCTAGCTGTATTTCTAATATCCCTAACTCATGTGTATGCAAAATAGAGTTCCCATGCTGACTACCCATGTCCCCCCACCTTCCAACAGGTGTCTGCTGGCTCCCGACCCTCACCACTACAGACCCATTCGCTGAACTTTCCCTTCTTTTGCCACCTTTTTCTCATTTTTCTTTTATGTTATTAATTTTTGGAATCCCCTTCCATATCTTTACTTGTTCTCCAGTCACCTCTTATTTTTTTTATTCTTATCCGGTTATATTTCATCTTTAGAGTGAAATCGTACATCCATGGTGGATCAAGTTTCTATGCTTTCAAGTAAGATCATGTGTTCCATTGCTCAAAATATGGCTTCTGGCCAATATCATAAAAGCAAACTACAGTCCTACTGCTCAAACTTAAGATTTTTTCATTGTACAAAGAGTAAAGATGTAAATAAATAAATAAACAAAATATTGATTTTTAGAGAACAAAATTGTATATTTTCATAACTCAGGAATTATTATTTCAATGGTTCATAACCTGAGGACCATCAGATCTATGTGTAAGACCACAAGATGGATGCACAGACAAGCTTTTCTAATTTCCACTAATACTGTGCCTGATGCTTTGTGTTTTTGCCTGATGTCTGTGCATGTGTATGTTTTTGTGCGTTCAGATTGTTAATCACAGTTTAAGATCATGTATGTTAGAGACAGACTACCCAGCTTCAAATTCCGATTCTTACTATTTGTGCAAACTAAGGAATTTACTCCGTCTCTCCATGACTCAGTTTCCTTAGTGAGAGACAAATAAGAATAATGCCTATGTTATCATGCTGTCTGCTGGATTAAAAGAAATAATTCATATGACCTGACTAGAATAATGCCTCATGCACAGAGAAGTATTAAGTATTAGCTGTTGTTATTGTTATTCTTGAGAAAGGAAGAAAAATAATATAAATGGTTGTGTGTCCCCCTGCTAGACAGGATGTGCTGCACCCTTCATTGTAGTTACCTGTTCCCAACCTGGACAACCTTGGACGATGTAAGTAGCAATGACAAAGTTCCCACCCTCAATGGAGCGATGATACTGGAAATGCTAAAAAGGTTGAACACCAAGGGGAGACTAAGCATAAGGATAGCAGGATGCGTGCCTGAATTGTGCCTTCTAATTCATATTCAATTTCACACAAGCAATGAAGAGAAGGAAGGATACCGGTTCCAAACCTGTCCAGCTCTGTGTCGGGGCTGTCACCCTAGGGAAGGCCTTTATTCCCATCCCCAGACATGATAGCCTTTAGGGCTAAGGGCTGAGTAAGTGAACAAGGGCAGCAGGAAGAAGAGGTTGTAGAACTCCTGATGCCTGGGCAGTAGCTTGTAACAAAAGCAATATGAAAAGTTAAAGAATATTGTTGCAAATGGCAGTATTTCATCTTTTCTTATGACTGAGTAATGTTCCCTTGCATATATGTACCACATCTTTGTCCAGCCCTCTATGGAAGGACATTCTGGTTGTTTCCATGTCTTGACCACTATGAACAATGCTGCAGTGAACACAGGGATGCATAGATCTTAGCACAAATGTCTTCAAATTTGGGGAGTAGATAACCAACAAAGGATTGTTGGATCATATTGTAACTCTATTCTTAATTTTTTGAGAAACCTCCATATTGTTTTCTGCAGTAGTTGTGCTAGTTTACATTCCCACCAACAGTGAATGAAGGTTCTTTTTTCTCCACAACGTCTCCAACACTTATTACTAGTCTTGTTGATAACAGCCATTCTAACACTTGGGAGGTGGTATCTCAATGTAGTTTTGATTTGCATTTCTTTAATAGCTAGTGAAGTTGAGTGCCTTTCCATAGAATGGATCTTGAGAATATCATGCTGAGCAAAATAAGTCAAAAAGAAAAAAGTCAAGAACCACAAGATTTTACTCATATTTGGTATATAAAACTGAAAAGAACAAATGAACAAACAACACAAACAAACAAAAACTCATAGACACAAACCAGAAACAGCCTGGTGGCTACCAGAGAAGGGGCTGGGAAGGAGGTAGTAAAGGGTAAAAGGGCTCAAATATATGGTGAAGGAAGGACATTTGATTTTGGGTGGTAAATATATAATGCAATGCACAGATTATGTATCATAATACTGTATACTTGAAACCTATACAATCTTATTAATCAGTGTCACCCCAATAAATTTAATTAAAAAAAATGAGATGTGGGAAGGACTTTCTACAAATCTAACTGCACACTTAGTTTTTTTTGGAGTCACCATGTTTTCAGTGTATCACAGTGATGTACACAGACCTCTAGATGACAACAAAAAATGCCAAGTGATCATTTTACATGCTGATAGAAAAACAGCAAATATGATCCACGTTAGTAGTATCTTAAGTTCAGGTTTCCACATTATTCTGTTCAGAGTTGAATCACAATCATTTATTTACTAGGTTTGTAGGATGTTGGCTCTACACACCCCTGACATCTGCACGGCACCAGCAGATCTCCAGTCCCTTCAAAGAAGCGGATTACACCAAGGGACCTCTCCTCCCACGCAACCAGAAGACGGAGATTTCTGCGGATTTACTGAGTACACAGTGTTCTTGTTCCTTTGCTAGACTCACTAATAAATGACCACAGGAAGCTGCAGGGCCATGCCCTCAAAGAAGCTCAGATACAGCTTGTGTTGTTGGTTAGCTGGCGGGGGGTGGGGACATGTTGAAATCCAGGGCCTCATTTTCTGCAGGCATCCCTGTACATAGCAAATATTTAGAAACACGAAAACTTGGGGAATATGAATATACAGCTGATTCAAGGTCATTGATCATTATTGTAGGTTATTTGTCTAAAGTGGATTTTGTTTCCCAACACTCCCCTTTCCCTTTCCTCTTGACAAACACAGCATGAATGAAAGGTAAAGGGAATAAAACATTTAATCAATCATCCAGGGACCAGGGCTAAATTGCTTTCTGTTATACATTTGCTGCCAAGTTCACAGAATCAGGTTTGTTTTCAATTATTTGTAATATGCTTTCCCAGAAGAATTTATAATAGGCTGTTTAGGCACTGTTCCCTTTTCTATTAATGACAAAAATACAACTGTTCCTCCTTAGCAAAAAGAAAAGGAGTTAAATTAGGAAAATTGCTATGAATGTTGCTGTTGGGTTTAAGAGATTTTTGGTTTATTTGTTTTCATTTTAAACTGATTCCAATGAGGAACAGCAATGACACTTTCTTCTTCCCTCTTGCTGTATGTATTTTGAAAATAAAATGCTAACAATCTCTATTTTGAGATAGTTTATAATAATAACACCTATAAAATATTTGTAAAAGCATATGTCATGATTATCTATGCTTCTATAGTTAAAATAGCTGTAAACTTGGTTCCTTGAAAATAAGGTATGCTGTAAGTCCTGCAGATATTCTCTGGCCAGATGCAATGTTCCCCATCTCTCTAATTTCTAAAGTCACCTTTTAGCTCTCATCTGAGACTTTCCTGTACCTCTTCTCTGGGACTCTCATGTTCCACACTATCAGCATCCCTGTCATCTTCTGTATCTTTCAGTTTGATAAGGTGATAATTGATGACATATACTCATTATTAGAAGATTCCTTATTAGATAGGTAGATGGCAGTCTTTTGAGAAACACAAAAAAGAATCCCTGAAATCCCATTTATAGGGATCCCATTGGGCAGATTATCTACACAGAAAGATGATGCATAGACATTGTGAACCCAGTTGTTTTGCTCCGTGATAGCACAGGGCCAGAGATCACAATAGTCATAGTCCAAAACCTACCTTTTTAGACACCGAACAGAAGTACATCCGTAGAAAGTTGGTTTTGAAAACTCTAAGGCTTATTACTGGTGTTAGTATGGACTGGGGTTTATGTTCTTCTGAAAATCTGATCAACATTCAGTACCTTCATTAACTTCATGCCTGATACTCTACCTTCTTTTCTGTTTCTAACACTTTCTTCCCTGTCACGAACAAGCTCTTTCACTGATCTACCCCACGACCTTCCTATCCTCCAGTAATGTACTTCCGCTGAACTAATCCTCTCTCTTCACAGTCACATCCATGCCCCTGCTTCTCTAAAAATCCTTGACTGGGTCTCCAATGTATGTTATTTCTTTAAAATGAAATTTAAATTCTCAATTTTAACTAAGCACCTTGTGTTTAACCGAATTTTTTCCTTTAATCTATATATTCTTATTTCCTTCCAGGGGCATATTTAAGAAACATGATGGTAACTACAAAGAGAAAGGAAAACATTTTCTAATGGCATAAACATCATCATCAATTTATACAATCTGCACGGAAATACATGTAGAGCACCAACAATTCTTTCTTCATCAAGTAAAAATAGGAAAATGCACCTAGGTCAGCAAACTAGTGAGCAATTTTAAAACAAATATCCCAAGTGAGTGTGGCCCTTTCAAAGTAACTATTTTGGGGTGCTCTGAGTAGAGAGAAAAATATTGCCATTTCTTTAACCACCTTAATATTTCTAGTGTTTTTCATTATTCCTGAAATTTCTGTTTCAGTGATAGGAGGAAGACTATTTCAAAAGCAAATGTTTTGGAGGAAAAGAAAATAGGTCATCAAAATTAAAGGTCAGAATAGAAATAGGAAACTCAAGCTGGAAACAGAGGAAGGTACACAGAGCAAAGCCTACCCACACACTTCTTTCAAAACCCAGAATTCCAGAGCTCCTTTAAGCTTCAGCATTCCTTAAGAATCAACTACCATATATTGGGAAATACGAAAGATTTGAGAGGTGAACTGGTAACCAAAGACAAATCACTTGAAAAATGTTTTCACTCATTATAAAATCAAACCTTTTTATCCATCAAAAGGGGTCATTCATGATGTCAATGTCACTTATAAAAAAAGACTTAGATTTTAAAGAACTGTGTATAATAATATTCTTGAAGTTTAAATATAATTTATAATTCTGCCTGCTCTTGTTTTCAGTTATTACTAAGACTAAAACGCAACAGGTTAAATCAATTTCAACACATTATCATTTTAGTCTAAATGATCATATTTACAAAGTAATGTACCCTATCATTACACGTCCTTGAAAGGATTATGTTAATAAGTTTTACTTCTTTTTAACTTTGAGAAGCAGAAGAACAATTATGGGTCATCCAAAATGTCTTTCCAGTTTGTGAAATAGATTGGGCTGGTATTTCAATGAACATCTGTTTGACAAACTGAAAAGTTAATAACGATTTATCCTTTCGATGACATTAAATATCTACATAACAATAAACATTGGTGACAAACTATACTTTTCAGTTTCACCCAGATGTTTGGCATTACTTAAGACATCAACTTATTTTGACATAAAAATATTTCTTGAGTTTTGGCATATTATAGTGGAAAGAAATCTAATATGAATGATGTGGTAGGTGCTTCATTATTTTTGTCAATATGTACAATTCTACTGGCAAGACATTTAAAATATTAATGAAATTATACTTAGAAATAAATGTCATACTTGTAAAAACGTTTACAAGTATGATCAGAAGTTAGAGTTAAAAATCTAATTTTATAATTTATATCATAACATTTTTTCAGAGCATCTCTAAATTCAGAGTTTATCCTTCAGATCTTATTTCAAGAATGTACTATACAATCAAATTTGATATGCACTTAAATACATGTTGATATGTAAGATCTGATATGAGACTTGGAATGTGAATGTTGAGGGGCATAAAACATATATGCTAGTTGTTTTTGGCTTTTGTTTAACGTACAGCAAAGCTTGGGTTTCTCCACACCTTTCCTGGAAAACTGATTCAGTCCTTCTATGAGCCTGGAGCCCCTTCCCCTGACATTGTCCATCTCATAGCATTTTATTTTTCTAGGAATCAAACAGAATTAGCCAGCAGCCAGTTGCTTATCACATAAATCACACCAAGTCCTGAGAGCACATTTCTCAAAAGATTATTTTCACATCCTGTAACAAAGAGAATATGTAACACTTGCAATATTCTTGCCAGAAATCTCTATGTTCAAAACCATGTTTGCTCTTTGAGCTTGCCTGTCTCACCTCATTTCTCTGACCTCGAAAGGTTGCACTGCCCCAGGGCTCAGTCTGGGGCTGTTTCTCTTTTCAGTCTCAGGTACTTCCTGGTGATCTGGTGCAGTCTCATGGCTTGAAATGCTCAAATTCATGTCTTTAAGCAATGTTTCTCAATGGATCTCTACAATATTATACACTATCCATTCAATCTCACCATAATGTCTAATACATGCTTCAAGCTTAACATATTCAGAATTGAAGTTCTGTTTCTCTTGGTCAAAACTTGCTACGCCCACAGGCTTCCCCAATTCACTTAATGGCAACTCAGTCCTTCCAGTTGCTCAGGCCAGAAAACGTGGACTCATACTTCACTCAGCTCATTCTCTGACACCTCAAGGAAAATCTATTAGCAAATCCTCCTGGCAGATCCATTTGGTCAGGAAATCCTACTGGCTCTACTTATAAAATGTATCTTCTATATTTTCAAATTAGACAGTTACCACCTTCGCTACTGCCACCGTGGTCTAAGCCACTGTCGTTTGTCCCCTGAAATACTGTTAAAGCCTCTTAACAGCTCTCCTGCTTCCCTCCTCCCCTCCTGTGCTCTGGCATCAACCCAACACAGCTCTGGGGGTCAGGGCACAGGAATGATTGGTAATGTGTTTAGGGTTTCTTTGGAGGGCATTGAAAATGTTCTAAAATTAAATTATAATGATGACTACACAACTCTGTGAGTACATGAAATACAACTACACTGAACATTTTAAATTTTTGAAATGTTGTGGTATGTGAAACATCTCTTAATAAAGCTGCTTTATATATATATAGACTGTAAAGGGTCTGAAATTTAGATTTTACCTTATTTGCAATATAACAAGTTGGACTGACACAGTCTTGTGGATGTGGGCAGAATACATGCAATTACTCCAACAGGGAAAAAGGACTTTGTTACTCGAAGCACAGGAGGCAGCTAGCACATCAGCTTATTTGGTGCCTGTCTCTGAGTCTCATTCTGCAGAGAGATACGAGGACCAGCTAACACCTCACTCCAGGGGCTGTGTGACAAATAAGGATCCCTGAGCATAAGGAACCCAAATCTCCTAATCTGGGCAGTAAGCATGCTTGCTCCCTGCTCTGGAGGGGGACACCATCTATATCGTCCAAGGCTGCAAGCACACCTGCCTTTGCTTCACAGGCAGATACTATTTCTAAATGGCCTTGAAGCAATAGTCTGCAAAAAGATGATCCGTGCCTAGAGTTTCAAAATGTATAACCAATTGCCATGGTTTGTCATCTGAATTTAGTCCTAAGCTTTTGGGCCTGGTCTCGTAACCAAAATATAACTCTTCTTTCAAGAAAACACCACATGAATTAGATCGTTTTAAGTTGTAATTTTAAAATGGGGATTCATACATTGCTTTTGCAATTTAAATGTATCTCATTTAATTCTGTTAGCAAGGTAGTACTCTATTCCCCATTTTGGCAGCTGAGGAAACAGGCTCAGTGAAGTTGGAGAACTTGCCCAAGTTAGAGAGCAAACAGACAGTCGGTGAGAGCCAGGCATTGTTGTCCCTCAGCAAGGGCCTGTGAAGAAGCTGTGTGGGTGGGCGGGAGCGCCAGCCCGGCCGCACTCTGCCCCAGACAACTGCTCTGCACAACTCCTGGCCGGTCAGCCTGGAGATCAGTCCATCACAATGCATCACAAACATTCACATAAGCACTATTCGGGAAACGTCAGGTGGCACACTTCATTATAATCCTGATTCCCCCTGTTCTACATAGTGCTAGAAAGCCTCCCAAAGATTCCCAAAGGCGTGAAGCAAAGAATAACATGAAGGCGTTCTGGGTTTTCCCCTTTGGGCCACACATATTAAATAAGGCTGCGTTTGGATCATGAGCACATTCGCACACCGAAGCTCCCCAGAATGAGATCCAGCTGCCTAGGGGAAACACACAGAAGTCTATACCGGTGCTATCTCAGGCAGGAGCATTTGACAAATGGAAAAAATTTTGATATAAGATTTTTTTCAAAAACATTACAAGTGTTGATATATAAACGTGGTTAGAAAAAATATTTCTTTCAATATTCTGTGAGTTGCTTATAAATTATCAGTTGATATGATGAAAGATTTACATAAGATTAAGCCTGAACTTTTCATAGGGCATTTAGTTACCTACTCAAATAGAGATAAACTGGGTTGGGACTTTTAAATTCTGCTTATTGTAAGTGTTAAGGAAAGACTAAAACATTTAGCGATGTCTTTGCACATAATTTTGAAGCTTAACCATAATTTTGCAATAAACAATAATAAGTAATAATCACAAATTTGTTTTTTTATGATGATTTATGAGTGATGCAGCAAATACAATAGCTTTCCTTTTTCTCAACTGAAATGATTACCTCAGGGAAGATTTGAGATTTTAGGTAATTCATAAATCTTTAATAGTAGATGCCTTAAAAAATTGACTCTGGCTGATTTTAATTATAATTCAAAATATATTATTTACAATTTGCTATCCCCTTATAATTTCTTTGATCCACTGCCTTTCCCATAATTTTCAGGATATAATCTTCTTAAAACTGATTTATAATGGTATTAGAAGATTAAACCCAGAGCTTCACTAACAGGATGATTTTGTTTTTCTAAAGCACACAATTTCCGGATTGAGGTTATCTGTCAGTGCCCCTCCCAGGGTTTCCAGCTTTTACTCCAGGTGTCATGAGGCTCTGCCAGTTCCCATGTGTATAATGTGCAAGGAGAGCCTCGGAGCAGCAGGCACACCATTGAACACACATAGAAGGTATGGTTAGATATAACTAGAATGGAAAGCTGTTAATCCACAGGGATGACTCGTGCTGAATGAACATAAATTAAGTAAAAGTATACGGTAAACAGCAGCATCTAGGGGGTTTGAAATAAAAATTGGAAGTGTATTTGCAATAAGTGTATTTGGACTCTGAGGTCTTCAAAGAAATAGTAAATGTCTTTTTTTATTAAATTAGTAAATCTCCTAATTAACAGCCCAGTAGACAAACTTGCCAAACCAAAGAAACACAGTGAGGAGGGTGATTCATTTGTTTTTATAAGTGCTCTGTAAGCAATTATTTCTGAAAATAGATCCCAGGCCCACCATGGGCACAGGACAATGGGAAAGGAGGTCTTTGTCTTGCACTCAGCAGGGGCCTCTAGGCTAACATGTGTTCCCACCAGCTATTACCACACTACCCAGTCTGTGCAATTTCACTTCAGATATTGTTAATCATTTCAACATTTGCAAAGTCTCCTTGAAAAATTTTCCTGAAGGGCCATACTGATTCATGTGACTTAAAATACCCCTGCAGTTCAAAAGCTACTATTTGTTAAAGGTAATAAAGAAGTAGCATGAGAACACATTAGGTACATTTGGATTCTTCTAGAGTGCTCACTTCTACATTTTTCTTGTCTATTTTGCCGCTGTTCAAAATCACAGCAAATGCTATAGATAAAAACTGTGAAGACTCTTGAGGATACTAATTTCCTTAAAGATTTCTCAACTCATTTACTGATGGGTACCTAGGTTGCTTCCAACACTTGGCTATTGTAAATTGTGCTGCTATGAACATAGGGGTGCACAGGTTCTTTTGGACTAGTGTTTAAGGGTTCTTAGGGTATAATCCTAGCAGTGGAATTGCTGGGTCAAAGGGTAGATCCATTTTTAGTTTTCTTAGAAAAATCCATACTGTTTTCCATAGCGATTGTACCAGTCTGCAATCCCACCAAACAGTGCACTAGGGTCCCCTTTTCTCCACAACCTCTCCAACACTTGTTGTTTGTTGCTTTGTTTATGATGGCCATTCTGACCGGTGTGAAGTGGTATCTCACTGTGGTTTTAATTTGCATCTCTCTGATAGCTAGCGATATTGAGCATCTTTCAACTCTATTGGAAGAGAAATGCCGAAAAGCCTTAGAAAGATCACTTAACAGAGAATAAATAAGCCTTGGAACAAAACTGCACTGGAAACAAAAATGAAGTCATCTGAGAAAGACAGGTCTGACTGCTAAGGCCATAAAAATCACATCTCAAACCCAGGTATTTCATGGTATCCTAATCATAGTATATCTAAGTAAACACTAAAACTATTTCACTTTTCTTGATTTTTGATTCTGATATCCCATAATATTTTTATTTACCAAATAATTATTCATTTTTAATTAGTGTGACCTACATAAAATCCTGGGAGTCAAAAATCACACATTCATTAGTCCAATCATGCCAATTTGTCTTCTAGACAACGTTCCACAGATCAAAGCTTATTTGCTTTTACTTAATTTGATTTTCTTTTGTAATGATAGATTATTTAAAAAAACTATAAATGGTTACATTATAGTTTAATTGTACATAATACATTAATTGTATTTAGAAATCCCAAAACATTTAAAATTCAATTATCAACCCTGGCTGGTGTAGCTCAGTGGATTGAGCATGGGCCTGTGAACAAAAGAGTCGCTGGTTCAATTTCCAGTCAAGGCACATGCCTGGGTTGTGGGCCAGGTCCCCAGTGGGGAGCGTGTGAAAGGTAACCACACATTGATGTTTTCCTCTTTCTTTTTCCCTTCCCCTCTCTCTAAAAAATAAATAAATAAAATCTTTTAAAAATATATGATTTTCAACCTTATCTTGTTGTGTCAATGGTCCCTGTCTTACATAGAGATTCTTAAAGATTTAGAGAGAGAGAATGAATTTTTGTATATTTAAATTAGTTATTGTGATTATTTTTCAAAAATGTACCAAAATAACCTGGAACAGCTTGTACATTAATTGGATGCATGTCTTTCACCTACGGCAAGAATGTGTGGGCCCTGTGTATTTTCAGACTGCTTTAGAACCTGCAAGTGTACACACATGCAGTATTTTATTTGGTATTACAATAAACCTGGAGGGTAGAGAAAACAGAAACCTTAAGCCAATTTTCTAAGAAAATTGGGGTTTAAGGAGGCCCATCAAAGGCCCCAGAAAAAGGAAACACTAAAAGGCTACAGAGACTAGGAGTGGTAGAACTGGGGATAAAACTCTTGTTTTTATTTCTTACTTCAAATCCAGTGCACTCTCCACGAGACCATGTCTGTAAGGTGAGCACTCTTTTCCAGCCTAATGCCATAGACTAGGTTAATCAATTCACTCAACTACTTTAGGATACATTTCTTACTATCTTCTATCACAATGCAATTGTCTCCATAATCAGATACTTGGCAGGGAGTCACAGTGATGTGTTTTCATGGTTAAGACAAGCAAATTTTAGTTATTGTTCCCCTTATCTTTATATGCTCCTTCTATATTATATAAGAGAGTTTAAAGTATTCATCCTGCAAAGTCCACATGATAACCCAAATTCATGGCCAGATGGAGGGTAAGTTCATGACTGTGGCTAAGCACATAACATCAGCCTGAGTTCAAATCCTGGCTCTGTCATTTGTTAGCTAGGTAATCTTGCCCAGCAGTTTCCTCATTTGTAAAATGGAAATGATAATAGCGTCCACTTCATGAGATTATTAAGAAAGTTTGATGAGTTAAGAGATATAAAGCACCCTACCTGTTACCTGACAAGGCACTCTTGTGCGGCAGTAGGTTAGCTCTCCATTTGGTTAGTAGTACTTAGTCTATGTTAATCACACAGATGGCTACCTAGCAACAAGGAATATTGATGCTTAAGTCCCTGCCAAGTAATTGGATCCTGAGGATTTGCCTGTGTGCTTGACATTTGAGAGTGACATCAAGATGGGCACAGCACACATCCATCCCCAGGGCTCCTTCCTGGGTTAAATCAACTGTCACAGAATGATGAGACTGAATGGTATTATTTTAGTTCCTCAAAGACACATATATCATTATTGAGTACAAATTTCAATTTTCTATCCTTAGCTTTCCTACGTGAAAAAAATAAACAAGGAATATTGTCCCCTGTGTTAGGTATGCTTGAAAATCTTACACTTTTTGCTATGTGACACCTTTACATAAGGACTGCATTACAATTTTTCCCAACAATTCATTGCCAAGAAAATGTTTGTCTTAAAAATTTGGAAGCTCTACTTTGTCAAACAAAGAAACTACATCATTTAACATTTTCCTTTTTTGCCCCAATTGTCTGGAAATTCTGAGTTAAATTAAGAATTCAACTATAATAACTAACTCATTCCAGATGATCAGTAAATATGACAATTTCTTTAATTCTTTTTTTGTTCAGTAAAATTTCATTTTTTAATCACTTTTTAAAAAAATCTGGGCCTTTCCCAGTCTTATTTATTTGTAACAACTTTGTTGAGATATAATTCACGTTCCATACAAAGCACCCAAAGTATACAATTCAATGGTTTTTACTATATTCACAGAGTTAAGTTTCTTTTTTGTTGTTGTTGTTCAAGTACAGTTGTCTCCATTTCTCCCCAACCACCAGTCCCCCCACCCCAGCCATCCCCACCTCCCCACCTTTTGGCTTTGTCCATGTGTCCTTTCTACATGTTCCTCGATAACCCTTCCCTCCTTTCCCTCTCTTATTCCCTTCCACCTCCACCCTGGTTACCCTTAGTTTGTTCTTTATTTCAGTGTTTCTGGTTATATTTTGCTCACTTGTTGGTTTTGTTCATTAGGTTCCACTTATAGGTGAGATCATATGGTATTTGTCTTTTCTCTGCCTGGCTTATTCCATTTAGCATAATGCTCTCCAGATCCATCCATGCTGTAGCAAAGGGTAGGAGCTCCTTCTTTCTTTCTGCTGTGTAGCATTCCATTATGTCAATGTGCCATAGTTTTTTGATCCACTCATTTACTGATGAGCACTTGGGTTGCTTCTAACACTGGGTTATTGTTAATTGTACTGCTATGAACATTGGATGCATAGGTTCTTTTGAATTGGTGTTTCAGGATTTTTTGGGTATACTCCCAGCAGTGGAATCACTGGGTCAAAAGGCAGTTCCACACTTAGTTTTCTGAGGAAATTCCATACTGTTTTCCACAGTGGCTGCACCAGTCTGCATTCCCACCAACAGTGTATTAAGGTTCCCTTTTCTCCACAACCTCCCCAGCATTTGTTTGTGGATTTGTTTATGATGGCCATTCTGATTGGTGTGAAGTGGTATCTCCCTGTGGTTTTAATTTGCATCTCTCTGATGGCTAGTGATGCCGAGTATCCTTCCAGATGTCTCTGGGCCCTCTGTATGTTCTCCTTGGAGAAATGTCTCTTCTGGTCCTTTGTTGCCATTTTTTAATTGGGCTGTTTGTCTTTCTGGAGTGGAGTCATATGTATTCTTTATATATTTGGAGATCAAATCCTTGACCAAAGTATCTTTTGCAAAATATTTTCCCATATAGTTGCTTAATGTTATGATTTTATGTACTGCATTTGACTCTTTTCTTGGAAATAATTGGAGGTATTAAAAGGGATATCTTTTTAATGAAAAATAGTAATAAATTCATTTATTTTATCATCTCTTTATTCATTCACTCATCTAGCATTATTAGGCACAAACCCTGCTAAGTATAGGGCAAAGAAGAAAAAAAATTAGACAAGCTAAAATCCTCCAATTTCTTTAAAACCCCCAATTTTTTTAAGATAACAAGACCACAAGAAAGAATATATTTAAGAAAAGTATTAGGTTTTCAGAATCTTGTGTGAAATCCATGTTATTAAAATCATTCTTCTGATATTCATTCTGTTAACTCATGTTCCTTTGAAAAATGTCGTTTAATCTGTGAATGTAAAATGAAGCTGCTAATTTTTGACAAAGATATACAAAATGTAGAACAAAATACATAAAAACCCTATACATTAATTGTCTTGGTTTTACACATATCCCAACAATACACAAGAGATTTGGGAAGTACTTTAGAGCTGTATCCGGAACTTTAGTACATTCATTTGACTAACTCAGTATTATAAAATTTCATCTTTGAAGGTGAATAATTTTGGGGGGGGAAATGAACAAAAGTCATGTAGAGTCAAGACTGGTAAGTAAGTCAACAGTATCAAAACAATGGACTCCAAGAAATTCCAAAACATTTTGAACATTTCATTTGTGATAATGAATTTAGGACTCATTCTTGTCACCACAGTAGCTTGAACTTATAGGTACTAACTTAGTGTATGAATTCCAAAGCACTGCTTAAAAATTCAAGTTACATTGCAAGTATACTGCATAGCCTGTGCTACAGAAGCCCAGAAAGGAAGTATTCTCTAATCTCTTCTATACTGTCTTTAGCCAGCTCAATACCTCCCTTCTTCCACCCATAGTGCAAGTTGTTCAAAGACAAGATTGTCACAATTCCCAGAAACTTTGTATAAATCACCAAACTGCTAACTGAACACATAAAAGTCCTACAGGGTCAGGAAAAAAATCTTAGTTGCATTCTGAACGCACAGAAATAAATGATAACAGCTGCCATCCAATGAGTCTTCACTTTAAGTCAAGTATTCTATATAAATCATCTCATTTAATACGACCATTGTTGAGAGACATGTATTTATACCTCTCTGTTTTGAAATAAGAATGCTGGACTTCAAAGAGGTGCCCAAGGTTACACAACTATGGACTGCCAGACGAAGATTCCAAACCAATCCTGATTTCAAAGGCCCATGCGCTCAACGACACCACCTGTTACCATTCAAAATGCTTCCTTCTAGACGGATCTCAACTACTAACATGGGAAAAGCTTGTAGGAGAGAAAATAGACTGACAGGACTTTGTATTAAATATGCTTTGTGTTTCCTCAGGAATTTTAGAGGCTGTTACACTCACTTAGCCATGTCGCTCTGAAATGAATAAACAGCAGCTGCGAAGAATACATGTCCTACAGAAGTGTTCTATATGCATCAATTTCTTTTAAAACCTCAATTCCAGATGTTAACATAAAATTATCCAGATGCTATAAATTGATCATCCAGAACACCAGAGGCAAAAGAAAACCAAACTGGAAATTAACTTCAAAAGAGAAATCAAAGCGCAGACCCAATTTAGTTTTGTGCTAAGTTATAGGAGAGTAGCTATTTGTCAGCTTTTTAGAAACTACTCTCTTAAATAATGAAATAGAGCTGCAAAATCAAGTGTTTCCTGACTTGAGTAATTAATGCACTGTCTGAAGTATAATATTCTGGGACCTCTGTAGCATTTTGTTTATATGTTATTTTTGGACCGAAAAAGTACAGATATCTTAGGTGCCCCCAAAGATGAGATACTCAGAGTAATAATAATATATTTTGCCTGTTAATATTCTTATGTGAATGTTTAAATTTGAATCCAGAATAATTGATGATCTTTTTGTCCTTCATTTTCCTGGGAGGTTAGGATAGCTCTAACACATAAATAAATGACACATGCAAATACTACCAATTTCTAAGGTGTTACCTTCCCGTCACAAATTTAAAAGCTAATTGGTTCATTGATCAAGATAGCGAAACTAGATAAATCTCAGGCATGAGTGATCTGATTTGGCTGTTGGCATAGAAGACCTCACACATGTGTTTATATGATGTACACCAAGGAGCGGGGGGCATGCACAAAATGGTAACTCACAGTCCCCCTCCCCCATGGAATTCAATAGCTTTAGCAATGCCCAGCACGTAGGAGTGTCTTTCAACTACATACTAGTCTATGAAAAGACAGTGGGGAAAGATTTTATGTTAAAATATAGAAATAATTTTAAAAGCAAATACAGAAAACTTCTTTCACCTAATCTTCATTCTTATTATCTTATTTAAAAACAAACAAACAAGCAAATAGTATTTGTATTTCTATCTCTAGCCCTAGAAACATCCTTTTGTAGTTTTCCTCTAGGAAATTGTATGAGCTATCACCATGTCACTGGAAACTAACAAAAATTTCATTAAGTTTCGAGCCTTTGGTTGTTCTTTAACCTTGCATTCTTCTAACAGGATCACTTGTTTACTTCTCCTTCTGCAGCTGTGAGTTCTGGACAGAGTCACGGTGACGTTATTTTTCAAAATAACCCCAAATCCTCATTCCAGAGCAGAATATCAAAGTATTGTTTGGTTTGGCATATATTTTATTGACTGCTCTTGACCTAACTATTTTCTGTCTTTCAACCTTGACTTGAATGTCCCTTATGCTTCACAGGTCCCTGCTTTATATCTATTTTATGTAAATATAAAAATACATATGAATATCCTATCCATAGTTATTTGATCTGCTTCCAATTTTGAAGCTTAACCTGCCTGGACATCTTGTTTATTATTTTAAAACAAATTTTAGTGTCATCAGAAGCACTGACATCAGCTCCTCTTCACATTCTGCCTTTTTTTCCTCTTTTGATAAAAGTCTATTTGGCTAAAAAATAACCTGTGCTATGTTCAGAAAGGAAAGTTAGACATCAAATGTTCTATTTTTCCAGGGATAGGGATAAAATGCCCTGAACCACCTCTTCACTCAGCCCTAACGCAGGGCCTTAGGACAGGGCTGAGTGTTACTCGCATAGTCAACCTCCCTCCCTGGGGTGCCTCTAAGACACCAGAGCGCCTTGGAAATTTTAGCAGAGGGGCTGTTTGAGTAAGAAAATGGATATAAACACATTATGCTGCCAGGACACCAGTTCCCACAAATTAGGACATTTTGCTACTGTCCTAATAATTTGGCTTCCTGAGAACATCATTTGTAATTCTCTGTCCAAGTTTAAATAGTGTCTGTGGCCACAGAGAGGTGTTCCTGAATGTTCGTTCATCTACATGTAACTTAGTCCATGCAAATAGTTGAGCCTCATGAGCAGTAATCAAATGCTTAACGAAACTAACTAGTGCAGCAGAGACTATATCATAGCGCTCATACAACACAATGCAAGTGCTGACAAAACAAGTTGCTTTGCTTTTGGCTTTTCTCTCTACAGTTAACTCTCAATGGAAAGACTAATAAAAACACTAGAAAAAACAAGGGGCTAAAATATTGCAACATTGGCAATAGGTCCCTCTTGCTAAAGAGGGAACTCTATGTTATGTGAGTCTTACTGGAAAACAGTACGAAACAATAAATTTTGTCAACAAAAGCAAAAACAATGCTTTCTTTCCTTATGCTGATAAACATTCTTATAATTTTATTTTAACCAGCACTTAACCATAATTATTGTACACAGAAAGAATTCTGCTCCCCTGAAATCTGATTCTGTGGCATGTTTCTCCCAAGCTGGTATTTGGAAACTTTTTCCTAAGGGTAGGCTTAAAATTGAATTTTCTCATTCTAAAACTGTTTTGCAACTCAATACAAACAGCTTCCCTACTCAATTTATTCAGATATTCAGGAGCTGAAGTAATCATGGTGAGTCAAAGCAATTTCAGTGAAGACAACATATCACCCATCATTCCCTCCCACATTTATTTTCTATGTGGCAGACCATGCAGTTCCCAGGACACTGCCATCTCTCCCCCCGCCCTCGCCATCTTCTCTCTCTGCCCCCAGCACTTTTCTACGCTGAGTGTGCCTTTATTACCTTGTCCAAGGCTTCAATATATTTTCCCGGATTTATTCAATCTCTTATCTCCCCAAAATACAGAATGCCCTTTATTCTTACACCTAAGACAATATTTGCCACGTATGTGGTGATCAGTGTTTGTTAATGGAAAAATATAGCCAAGGTTCAGGACTACTCACTGGCTATATAAACCAATAAAATATACTCATAGTAGCAAATCATTTGTAGCTGAACTAAGACTGTATCCCAACTGTATTTCTTCTGTCTTTTCGGCAATGCATTTGCTTAGTAGTGATTAATGTGTGAGTTGCTCTACTGCAGCTAATTCAACACAAAAGTTTATCTTGTTATAAGACAAATGGTTGCAACACAAAAAATTGTAAGAAGGAAGAGCACAATGTTTTTCATCTGCTGATAGAAAGAACAAATGTAGAGATAAGGAGGAAAAGCAAAATGAAATCATTCCTATAATTTTTTTCTTCAAAAAAAAATCAAAGAGGCTTTTTTTCCTTAACATGATTTTTAAGAACTTTCACCAATAGTATTTCAATAAGGTAATCCATCCAGAAAAGATTAGTGGATAGCTGCTGTAAGTGGGATGCCAGGTTTAAAAATGTTTGAAATGCTCCTAAGAAGGTGGATGCTGTCACTTCGGATACAGTCAACATCTACCCACGATTATGCTGCACGGATAAGGTGCTGGAATGTGTCTGTATAGTAACATTTATACACACATACGCTTTACATTCTGGTGGCCAAACAACACAGTTCCCAATCTCATTACTTATAACCAATGCACTTTCAACTTCCACATGGGTGTAATGCCTGATTATTTATAAGAAAGGGCTATTTGTTTTTCTCCCCATCACTGAAAATTGGAAACAAATGCAGTATGACTTATTTTTTAGCTTACCATTCGCCATATCACTGATACATAAAGAAAGACCTTCACAAAAATAACTAGTATAAATTGTTATACATTATTGTTTCAGTGAAGGGACTTGATTTCCCTTTAATCATTTTGCTAAAATAATGTGTACATGTGAGTTTATGTTTAGAACATTCTACATTTCTACAAGCGTTTCTATTCATGCTTTGGCATATGTTAATCTAAACCCTAGGGAACTGCATTTTTATTGACTAAAAAGAGTCAAATATTGGCAATTTCACATAGCTCAACCTAATAGTAGGCTTGGCTTTAAGAGGCATTTATCTGTTGAATAAGAAAATAAATAATTCTTATTACTAAATGAAGCTAAAGAACAAATTTACACAAGGGGAGTGTAATTTTCTAACTTGTAATCTTGCCAGGGTTGCCATTCTCCTTTGCAAATGGGGATCATAGGATTTTTACTACCCACGATTAGGATTTAAATTGTATGTCTTATGTGATTCCCAGGTAGCAGAATCCAGCAAAGTCATTCATTTTCGTACTTCCAATGAAAATATTTGGCTGCAGGTGGTCTGCCAAAGTGCAAAATAGTATACATACTCAGGCTAGAATGGTGTGCAGTAGATTTTCTTCCATTTTCATTTCATAGCAGGTACCTAGTAAAGCAGCTCCTGATATCGTTTTAAGTTTACTTGTAAAGTGTAATCATAACCATTCTACTCCTGGGTTACTTGACTCAAGGACTTTTGATGATAGCTCTAGTGTTTTAAGAGTTTCCCTAAGGATCAGAGGCTTATTTTTAATAGCTTCAAGATCCTTTGTTGTATGTTCAAGTATACTTCTACAATGAAGATACTAAGTACTTTATCTTTCCTGGGAGAGACTGATTAACTGACACCCTCAGGATTTCCCCAGCAGAGATGGTGGGTGGCACTTAATTATCCTCACAGTGTCACACAGCCCTTGTGAGCAATGGTAAATACACATTTAGGATACGCCAGATTGGACCTAAGGCGGTCAGTTTACGAAGGTAAATGGTTATGTAGTTTGCCATTAAGAAGATTTGAACTGGACTTGGGCCAGAGATTAATTTTGAGTGTTTACCATTATATGACCACAGACAAGTTATTTAGCCTCAGCCTGTAAAATGAGAATGATAAGTGTTTTGGTTTCAACCATCTTCAAAGTTTTAGTGATGATCAGATCAAAGAATGTAGGACAAGTGATGTGTAACTGATGAAGCATCATACACAAAATGGTTATTGCCAATATCGTTGGTAACAATAAGAAGTTAGCTTACTAATCCTCTTCATTCCCATTGGATTTGCATCCTAACTGAAAGGCTTAGTCTCTACTTTGGTAACAGGGACAGATAAGAAGGCAACATCGAATTTAGCATGGCCAGCCCTTCCACCATGGGATGTTAGCTCAGGATTTCAGACTTGATTTTAAAAGTCACAGATGAGCTGCAATAGTCTCACATGTTTCTTATAAAATCCAGTGTGTTTACAGTTCTTTTTTCTTCTTTCTGTATACAACAAACACCATTTCTGCTTCAATAGCATTTCAATTTTGAAATCTCAATACGCTTTAGATTTGATACCCTCAAAACTGACAATTTAAAATTCCTAGATCACAGACCTTGAGCATAGACTTTCTCTACGACAAGTTGCAGTGAGTATAAAAGGTGAAACTTCATTTACCCAGATTTCTTGAGAATCTTCATTGGCATAACTCAATGCTTTTATTCCTGTCCCTACAATATTTACATGGAAGGAAAGCATTTCTGGATGTGTCAGCTATAGACTCCATGTATTAAGTCCTGCATCATTTTTTGCAGGTATCCCTAGAGAATAGTGGTTTTAGTATTGACCCAAAGGGGAGTATATGAACATAGTGATCTTCATACAAAAATCAACCAGCCTAAAGAATAAAAGCTGAAATTATTCAGATCAAAATTGATCTAATATTGAAGAAATGTCCAAGATACTAACAGATTAGGAAATCAGAGTATAGGAGGCTATCTTTTCTGACAATGAGACAGATGATGTCAACTTAGTTCAGATAGAATTTTACTTATTTAGATAATTAACAATAATAATAGCAATTTGATCAAAAATCAAAAATAAGCATGAGAAAAAATAAAAGAAAAACAAATTTTTAAAGTTTTGATGGAAGAACAATTATAATTACCTGGTCTTTTCCTTAATTATTTTTGATAAAATTAAAATTACTACATCTCTGCCAAATGTAATATTTGATATAATTATCCATAGTTTGGAGAAATAAATCTCTTAAAAGTAATTTAAAACCTAGTTTCTATAACCCCTCTTGTAACATGCATAAAATGGGTAACTATTTTCAAAAATATAATCCCCAATTTTAAAGGCTTCAGAAAAAGATTACTGTATTTGGAAATTTGTATCTGGCTTTTGGTGGGGCATTAAAGTTTGCAGTCAAAAACTAAACCACGTATATGACGCTTCAGAAGTTCTGGAGTTTTAAATGTACTTGCACAGCACAACAAGGGTCCTGTTGTTTACTTGTAAGAGCGACCCACTGTTACAGACCGCATGCGTTTGTCCCCGGAAATTTATTTATTGAAACCCTAATGGCAATGTGAGGTATTTGGACTGGGACCTTTGATGGGCAATAAATTCACAAGGGCAGGGTCCTCATCATGGGATTAGTGCCCTTATAAGAAGAGATACTTTTTTCTTTCTTTTTATTCTTGACACTATTATAGATTTCCTCATTTCCGCCCCCCTGCCTGCCTCCAGCCAGCCCCAACCCCCCTTCCCTCTTGCATCTCCACACTCTTGCCTGTGTCTATAGGTTATGCATATATGTTCTTTGGCGAATCCCTTCACCTTCTTTAGAGTTGATAAAGAGTTTCTTTTTCTGTCTTCTCCACCATAGAGGAAGCAGGACCCAACCATACTGTTACCTTGATCTTGACTTTCCTAGCTCCAGAACTGTGAGAAAAAAATGTTTGCTGTTCAAACCAGTCTATGGTATGGTTGTTATAACAGCTCAGACTGACTATGACATACACATAGATTCAATGGATTATTTCCTTAAGAGGTTCCTGGTGGGGTAGCTTACCTTACCTAATTTGTCACTGGCCTACTTACTATGGGGCGGCCCCTGGAACACCCACAGACTGGAACAATCATTCCATAATTATGCCTGGAAAGAAGTTATACTCAATAGCTAGTGCCATATTATATGCAAATTAAAATTTAAAAACATTTCCTAAAACTCTCTTTAAATAGTTTCTATTAGATCTCCTATAATGTAATTATTATTAAAGTCAAATCAGATATGTGTTTTGAGTATTCTTCTCTGGTTAAGACTTGTACTATCTTCCTTATGTGTTCAAAATATTTGTTCAGTATTCAACCAAGTAACAGTTTAGAGGAGTAACTTGTCTTTGGAGCTTAGAGACTAAAAATGAAAATTGCTTTAAAAGTTATGTGTATAAATTAATATTATAATCCTGAGAAGAACTGGTCAGTGGAGTTCTGTTGCTGTTGGTTTTTTGGGATTCAACACTGAAAAGAAACTAAGTTTTGGAGAAGCTATTAAAAGAACAGCTGAAGAAGGCTACTAGTTGTCTAAACTGGGGAATAAAAGAGACAAGCGCTTCTCTTACTCTGGGTTACCTTCATTGTGCTTACTCTTGTGCGGTCACTATGATCACATTTCCTATCGGCCAAGTGAAAGCAATAAATAAAAACAATCACATACAAGACACACAGGGTAATATCTAAAGCATACATGTACAAAATCAGCTAAAAATAAAATGACCAAAATAATGTGAAATGCCTTAAACTATAGCTACCATAAAATTGAAATCACAAGTAAAAATTATTTAACAAGTAAAACTAAATTTAGAAAAGTTTGAAGATAAAAAAAATCTGACAAGTGTGTAACATATTGAAGCCCATCTAATACTACAATCAAAAATTGTATCTGTATATCCATACCTGTATCTATCTATCTACCTACATAATACAAATCATTTACCAGAATAAAGTTTTGAAAAGAAAAAAAAATGTAATAAATATAAATGTAGCAAACATAAGACTCTTAAAACCAGAAACTAAAGACCATTAGAAAGATAAAATACATGCAAATAAACATGAAGAAAATGAGAAAGTAGAAATTTTAAAATCTATATTATAGAAAGAAATAATTTACCCATCAAAAAGAAAAAAAATGTAAATGATTTTTTCTTAAAACATTAAAGAGTTAAACCCCAACAAGCCGATCAGGATCAGAGGCAAGCAGAGCCTGCAAAGGAATGTGGACACCTGAGCTCGAGATCCCCGGTGGATTTTCCAGAAACCCCCAAGCACAGCAGAAAGCTGTTTTCCTTGTGCTTTTCTGGTGCTCAGAGGACACACCGGATTCAAACACAGCTGTGGAATGCTGGGCAAATTATTTGACCTCTCTGCACAACCTTTTCCTCAAGCGTAGACTGAGACAAGTATTAGCACATATGTGTTTATATTTGTAAACTCTTGGAGTAGCGCCTGCTATAATACAGGTGTGCAGGAAATGCTAGCTATGATTGCTATTATCTTCCTGGCCCCAGGCTAACCCATTTCAGCTCTTGAGACTCTCTTCTGTTCCTTCTGGCCCTTTTAACTTCAGCAAGCTTGGGGCTTTTTGCTTTGCTTATTCTTTCAGTCCTGTTTGTCCACCCCCCCGTCTTCTCTAGGGTTGACCTCACAAAGCACGATGGTATGGCTCTGCCATTTCCTGTGCCCCAACCTCAATTCTGACGAAACTAGTTCGGCCATCCTCAGTTGAGGGGTGGGCTTCTGCCAATGCTAGCTATTGAACTAGAGAATTTGCCACCATTTTGTATAGGTTACAAGGACACATTGCCATAAATGACCTAATTCGATCTTCATCATAGTCATGTGATCTGGCCTGGGCATGTATTGGATAGTTCACTCATCTGTCCAGACCCCATGGTTAATCAGTGGCAAACTATACATCAATGTCCTACAAGACAGCAAGCTGCACCCCCGTGCCTTCTACACCACTTTGCACTTCTGTACCCAGCTCAATAGAATCTTACCCTTCTGCTCCATTTTAGCAGATTGGGTAGATCCAATTCCACAACACTGAGATAACCAGGTCTTACCTATTAGTGTTATCTCCTTAAGATTCCATTCTCCTTTGGATTCTCTGCCCTGCATGATATTTTGGCAATACTGTATTAATTTAATAAGGATTTACTGATACTTCTTAGGAACAACATTATTGGAGGAAGTCTATAAACTGATCAACAGAAAAGAATAGAATCTTCTTAATTTGATCTTTATTTTATTATAAAGGTGTATTTTTTTAAAATTTTATTCATTTATTTTTAGAGGGGAAGGGAGGGAGAAAGAGAGGGAGAGAAATATCAATGTGTGGTTGCCTCTTGCGTGCCACCTACTGGGGACCTGGCCCACACGCAGGCATGTGCCCTAACTGGGAATCGAACCAGTGGCCCCTTGCTTCACAGGCCAGCACCCAATCCACCTCCTGGCTGGAGACACACCAGCCAGGGCTACACAGGTGTATTTTCAAATACAAATAGTTTAAATGAATCATGGATTTTATGTGTGTATATTCCAAAATATATCCAGTGCTCTGTGCATTTCAACTGGAGTTGACACATTCTGTTTTTTGAAAAATGCCATGTAAACCTCATGGTAATGAGGCACTTTCATGCTGTTGTTCCTGGCACTAACTGGCCCCATGTTGGTCAATGCAAGAATTATTTATAGAGAAAGGGCATCTAAAACCCCAGATAATTAGTTCCATCAATCTCTATTCAAAACGGATACAAATTAGTGATACCCTGCTGCTTCTCTGTAAAAGAGCAACTCCAAGGGTAATTGAGAAAGACTAGTTCCTCATTTCCATTCCCACATTTTCACATAAACTCACACATGTAATCATGCTATATCCTTAACAATGTTACACTGAAGAAGGATCTCAGAAATATTTCTTAATAATGCGTTATGTTTATTTCTTCATTCCCCAGTATTTACAATTCTAAGGATCACCATAATATGAGGTGACAAAAAGAGGAAGAAAAATGTTCTGTATGTATACATAAAATTCTGTCACATAGGAAATCAAAATAATATCAAAGCTATATGTAAAATCTACAGAAAAAAAAAGGTGTATTTAAGAATTCATGATGGTTCCTCCAGGGAATTTTATATAAGCCTGCCATGTCTCATAGGCAGAATCAAAGTTGAATCTAAATTCCATTTGAGTGGTAGTCAGGGAGCATGAGAGGGATTGTGGTCAGAAGGAGAGGAAATCATATGTAAATAACTTAAAGGTCTCTGTATGAGGAAATTGAGCAAAAATTACTATGGCAACCATGAATACTTAGTTAGCAGTCTAGTGACAACCCAAAGAAATTAGAAGGAATAATCCCAGTCACAGAAAGGGGAGACTCTCATATAACAGAAAAAGCATGTATCACAATTTTAATTCTAAGACCCTGAAAGCAGTGCCACCAAAACAGCCCATCCTTGTTAATAATATTAACATGAAATTTCCTCTCTTAGCCACTTCTTCATACCGAAGCTCACAGTTTATTTATTCAACTGAACCCACCAGAGATTCAGTTCACCAAAGCCAATCGTGTTTTTTGACAGAAAAATGTTAGTTTCTTTCTTCACTTGAAAGTAGATGAAATGATTAGTACTCTCTCTAAAAAACTGATACACTGTTCTTCCCCAAAGTTTGGGAAGACTCAAAATATCTGAACAGTAAGCTGGGAATGGAGAAATGGAAATTAACAGGAGTACTCTTTAAAATTATACACATAGCTTCCTGTGCCCTTCCTAAATCTACTAAATTTAAAGCCTGGTCCTAGAAATAGCTATCTTTCAAATGCCCCCTGTGGTTTTTCAGTAAAGCTAAGTCTGGGAAGACCCACTGCGGCAGCGCAGTTCTCAGTGGTGCCCCCAAGTGGCAGTTCTTGTTAGCAGCTCTCAATAGAGTGGGCAACTGCTTTCGGCAGAGGCAGCAATTGGGCTGCTGGTAGCCCTGGACAGAGTTGGCTCCCTGCAGCGCTGATGGAGAGGTATGTCTATGTAGGTGTTCCCACCAAAGCTTTTTTCCTTTGGCTGGCCTCAAAGTGAGGGAGGTCCCTTATGGTCAGTTGCTTCACACCCGGTAATTCCTGTTTAGCAGCTCAGCATCATTCTCTACAAGCAAGGCAATGCGATGTCCTTGCTGAGCCCTCTCTTGGCTATAATGGTTCAAAACTGCCTTTCTGAGATGAACCTCTTTGAAGGCTTCAGGTCAAAGCCTCCTTCTGTTCACAGGCTGGATAACAACATAGTGGTCATACTATTATCCCTGTAAAGTCCACCATTATCCCTCCTTTGCCAGGCAGGTCCTGAGACTTGATCATAGCTCACAGTGAACCTCTCTTTTTCCTTTGAGTGTAAGCCCAGAATGCTGGACCACATGATTAATCTTTCCAGGGAGTAGTTCAACTTAGTTTTCTTATCCATTTTGAGTTTATTCTTGTGTATGGTGTAAGTTAGTGATCGAGTTTCATTTTTTGCGTATATCTGTCCAATTTTCCCAATATCATTTTACATCTGATAAGGGGTTAATCTCCAAGACATATGAAGAACTTATACAACTCAACACCAGGAAGACAAACAATCCAATTTAAAAATGGGCAAAAGACCTGAATGGATAGTTCTCTAAAGAGGACATACAGATGGCCAAAAGACATATGAAAGAATGCTCAAATCACTAATAATCAGAGAAATGTGAATTAATTCCACAATGAGATATCACCTCACACCTTCCACAATGGCAACCATCAGTAAATCAACAAACCACAAGTGCTGACGAGGATGTGGAGAAAAGGGAACCCAGTTGTACTGTTGGTGGGAATGCAGACTGGTGCAGCCACAGTGGAAAACAGTATGGAGTTTCCTCAGAAAAGTTAAAAAAATGGGACTGTTTTTTGACCCAGTGATCCCACTTCAGGGAATATAGCCTAAGAATCTCAGAATACCAATTTGAAAAAAATATATGCACCTCTATGTTCATAGCAGCATATTTACAAACAACCCAAGTGCCCATCAGTAGATGAGCAGATAAAAAAGCTATGGTACATTTACACGATGGAATACTACATGGCTGTAGAAAAGAAAGAACTCTTACCTTCTGCGACAGCATGGATGGACCTGGACATTATTATGCTAAGTGAAATAAGCCAGTCAGAGAAAGACAATATTATATGATCTCAATTATATGGGGAATCTCATGAACAAAATAAACTGATGAACAAAATAGAAGCAGAGGCATGGATACATGCAACAGACTGACAGCTGTCAGAGGGGAGGGTGGAGGGTGGGACTAGATGAAAGGTGAAGGGATTCGCCAAAGAACACATGTATCACCCATAGACACAGACAACAGTGTGGAGATGGCCAGGTAGAAGGGGGAGTGGAGACTGGGAAGAGGAGGCAAAGGGGTGGGGAATGGAGACATTTCCAATAAAATCAATAATAAAAATAAAGAAAAAAGTAACTGTAAACCTATACTTTTATACTGAATAAGAGAAAGCACTCATGGAAAACAGTGTGGTGACTGCAGGGGGAAGGGGATGGGTGGAGGTGGCAGAGAGTATGAGGGGGTTGAATGGTAATGAAAAATACAATAAAATTTTTAAAAATTAAAAAATTCCTTCAATAATGGAGTGAATTCTGTTACATGCTTAGTTTAACTCATCAGACATACTGGAGATGAATTTGCATGCTGGCCTTGATGCTTTTGAGATACTATGAATTGTTTCTGGTTTCCTTGTGTTCTGAGAAGTCATCTTCTAAATGTGGCTCTTTTAGCTCACATGGCAGGAGATTTATTCATCTCTGTACACACTTCTGTTGAACCATTTATACTATCACTTTGCATTTACTGCTTTATGCATTTTTCTTACATAGCTGTCACTTTTATGGAAGGTTTTGAACATAGCATGTAATAATTACATTTCAGGTGGTATCCAAAAGTGCATTATTTTAAAACTAAAGGTTAATGATAGTAAAATTAACTTCATAGTCATTTGTCTGGGAAATATTAGAGACAGGCTTCCAAAAATTTTAGAATCATCCCACGTGTTTTCAGGAACTACTATAAAGGACACATGGACAAAACCAAGGGGGAGGGAGAAACCAAGAGAAGGAGGTGGGTTTGGAGGGGGTTGGGGGAGGGGTGGGGAGAAAATACAGACAACTGTAAATGAACAAAAATAAAATAATTTAAATTAAAAAATAAAATAACATATAATGCAGAAAAAAAGAAAAGAGCCTGTGCACTCTAATGTTCATAGCAGCACAAACAAGTGCCCATCAGTAAATGAGTGGATCCAAAAACTGTGGTACATTTACACAGTGGAATTCTATGCAGCAGAAAGAAAGAAGGAGCCCCTACCCTTTACAAAGCATGGGTGGATCTGGACAGCATTTCGCTAAGTGAAATAAGCCAGGTGGTGAAAAACAAAGACCATATGATTTCACCTATAAGTGGAACCTAATCAACAAAACAAAGAAGTAAACAAAATATAAGCAGAGACATTGAAATAAAGAACGAACTGACAGTAACCAGGGGGAGGGAGGAGGGGATAATGGGGTAAAAGGGGAAAGGTCACCATGGAACAAGCATAAAGGACACATGGACAAAGCCAAAGGCAGGTAGGATTGAGGCTGAAACTTGGGGATGGGTAGGGTGGAGCAGGAAAATAAGAAAAAAAATGGAGACAACTGTACTCGAGCGATTAAAAAAGAAAGAAAAAGAAAGAGTCACCCCAACATGTTGTATTTTAGGTGATATCCAAAATTATATTACTTTAGAAGGAAAGATAACATAGGGCAATTTATATATTAAACTAATTCATGTATTAAAAGAATTCAGTCTCAGAGAGATTACGGTAACCTGCGCAAGATCCAGGGCCAGACCCCAGTCTTCTAGTCTTAGGGACCTTCTTCTCTATCATGGTATCTCAGAATTAGGATTCTTTCTACTTACAGTAGATTCAGAATCTCTATGTTTCCTCTAAAATAGTTTTGAATTTAGCAATTACCAACTATTTACAATCAACTTCCAATCTTCACTAAAGTATGAAAGAAATGTGGACTTGGGAGTCAAGGGAACCGGGCACTCACCTCAGTGTTGTCACCAGCTCAGTGGGTATCTTGGCGAGCACCACCTGCCTTCACTGGACTGGCTTATTTCACAAAGTAACATGTTTTACAGTGTCAGTCACATAGAGTGAGGCAGGTAGCCCAGGAGAGGTCAGAATTTAATTCTCACTTCTAAATACTGTCATTCTACTTCAAATATTTTCAGTGACTTTCTGTTTGTAACTCATTTACCTTCCCATGAGAAAAAAAATAGACATAAAAACATGTCACAGAAAAAGTTGAGTAAGTTATTCTTAAGAGTCACCGTTAATGAATATTTTTGGTGAATGTGAAAGAGTGAAAATAATATGGCCAGTTAAATAAACAGATAATACGTCTGTTTTTTCCATGCTGACAGGCTTCTATGGTCTAAAAGGATGGAGAACCACCATCAATGTAGAAGCAATGATTTGACAATATGCTTGTAACTTGTATGTTACATGTCTATCTTATATTACTTTATATTATTCAACCAACTTCTGCATCAGACCTTTTTAAGGTAAAGGAAAGCTTTATAAATATTATATAATTATTGGTCCTGAGTAAACACTAGATCCAGAGGTAAAGTAGTAAAAATTTAACTCAAATATATTCTCTCTGCACTCCATCCCTACTCCCTTAACCTTGGGCCAATCTGGCCAGGATTCGGGTGTCTTCCGGCATGGCACAGGCCGAACATCTGTTTGATGCACTGCATTTGACTCCCTGTCATTTGGCAGATTGAGACCTCTGCTGAGAGCACCATTTGGAATTTCTCCCCCAAAGTGATATTTTTGAACATGCAATTTGAAATGTAGTGATGCACTGATATACATTCATAGAATAATAGTGTCAAAAGACAGTGTGATAGATTTATGTCAACAATCTAAATTTCTCCCGGAAGTGTTTAAGGAGATAACCTTAGGTTGGCTGAGCTGGGCATGATGGAATATGAGTATGGGCTTTCTGAAAATGTGACTATAAAACTGATGCTAGCTTCAGGAATATAGATCATTGAGAAGAGAATATCAGATATGAAAATAAACAAAGATGTACACAAGCAAGCAGGACAAAAGGAGCTGGGTCACAACACAGAGGGGGAGGGACTCGGGAAATATACTCAGGCAGTCCAAGAGAGTCACTTAGCTAAGGTTTGGGTATTTGAAAGAAAACTAATAATACTAATAAAAACTACGCCATAGTTATTATTATTATTTCAGCAACAACACAAATTGTTAATGCTTACAGAACTCTTAGTGTATACATCAGCCCTGCCCTAATGCTTTAAATGTAATAATCCATTTATGCCTCTGACAAATTATATGATGTCAGAACTAATATTACTGTTTCTCATTTATAGGAGGCAAAACTGCAGCACAGAGTGGTTCAACATAAAGCAGCTGGTAACAGGGAAAACCATGGTTTCGATCTTGTCGTAAAGCCATGAATGAATCTAAAAGTCTTAACCCCAGGATAAAAGATGCTACAGAGAAGTAGAACACTTCTGAATTAAGCATACGTTCAATATGTAATAAGCCCAGCCTGACCATCCCTCATGGTCTACTGGTTAGGATTCGGCGCACAGCCTGACCAAAGTAAAGATGCCCCATATGTGGTGACAGCAAAAAATCAATTTCCCTTTTATTTAGGTCTTTGGTGCGAATTTTATTTCTTTCCAAATTCACCCTTTTGTCCCCACTTTCAGACCAGAGTACACACAGAACTAAGACTTCCTTCAAGGTCTCAATGCTTCTCCAATCATTAGCCACTCTCTTTGTCAAAAAAACTCTCTTTATATGTGAAATTAACCATTGACTTTACAACTTAAACCCATTTCCTCTTCTATGATCTTTATTGGAGATAGGAAACATACTAGGTGAAGGCAGTGAAAATTCTAATCGCCTTGAGTTTTTCCCTTTTATTTAATAACTCATTTAAATGCACTTCTCTGAAATCCTATTTTAAAATCTCCTGGACATCAATTACTGATATACTCAAGTCTTTCTGACAAGCCTATTTGGCCATCGTAAATGTACTTACAGTGAGTTTTTTCATCTTACCTCTCCATTCTCTAAAGGGTGTATCTTGGAATAAAAGGAGGTGCAGATGACCTCATCGTCTTTGGCATATGATGGTGGTCCAGTGCGGGGGTGGATATTGTAGAGGGCTAGGCACTCAGTGTCCGTCACAGCGTGATACTGCCAGGGCTTGTATTCAACATCATCCAGTGAGCGTTCCAGGATCCAGTTTCCAGGCCGAGGAGAGTTAGCTGCTTTCACAATCACATAAGCAATCTGGAACACCTGGGTAAGAGGGACAGCAACAATGTGTAACTGAATCCCAAAGCGTTCTCACGATTTTATATCAAATATAAAGCTTAATGCTACAATGGATATTATTTCAGATTTTATTCCATAACCCTTTATGTTATCTGAAATGATTTTACTGTTATGTGTTCATATTTAATAATTTTTACAAAGATGGGATGTTTCATTTTGACAGCTATGTCTCGGAAAGAAATAGGTAAAGACTGGATTTTAACAACTCATTGACATCATTTCACCCAATTTTTAAAGTTCCATTACAATTATGATCACCTAAAGCATTCATTACCTACCAATTTACTCACTTACCGTGCTAGAAAGTATAAAGTATGAGTAATAAATTCCATGTGTGAATGATAGTGCTTGAGAGTTTAGAAGATATGCTTACTTATATTACCTAATCCTCTGCCAAGTGCCACTTAGATGGAGTTAGTGAGATGCAGCAAAACCAACACAGAGCTTTGGAGGCACAGTCTTGTATTCAAATTCTGGTTTTAGCATCTATGGGACCATGGACAGATTATTTTGCTTTTCTAACTCTTAGCTTCCTGACTTGCAAATTAGGGTCAATAATAAGTATACAACTGAGAGGGAATTTGAACTAAATGACATAATGTGTGCAAAGTGCCTGGCGAAGGACTTGGTAAATAATAAATGTCACTTCCTCTAAATTCCCAAATGGAAGACAATGGAGAAGAAATTCTAGTAGAACTGACAACTGATGGAAACTGGAACTATTAAATGAAGGATATCTGTACCTTCTGTACAATAGGTAAGTGTGTAAAAATAAAGGGAAGGGATAGAGAAAGTCATCAGAGTGACAACAGCAGGAAAACCATTTTCAAATCAACATAAAATTTGAAGATGAAAAAAATATCTGGATGTGTTGTGATAGTGCGTATGTGTGGCTCACCAATGCAGTCTGAAAGTCAGAAAAGTAGCGTACAAATATTAACATTTATCTGCAATGCTTTGGGTGGAAAGATATATACAAACTAATTTATCTTATAGTTCTACCATCTGTGGGATGGTAATATATTGCAATAATGAGACAAAAAATATACTAGTAACAAAGTAACACGACATGTCTATGCTCTGAGATGTGGGGGAGCTTAACAGTGCTAAGCTCTGGCTGAGCGCAGTTACTGGAAGGGTCCAATGGGTGGGCAGACCCAGTAAACGATGTCATTAAGGGGTCTGCTGGGCCACAACGGAAATCCTGAAAGGGATGTTTTACAAACAAGCTTTATCCATTTCATAGTTTCAGCATGAGACTTTAATGAAGACATACACAGTATTTATGGTGAACTCTAAGAGACTGAATTTAGAAATATGAAACGTTGGTACAGAAGGGGCAATACAGGTGGCTTTGCTGCAGGTCCTTTGAAATGGTCTGAGGTCTTTTGAGATCTTTACTAGAAGGCCAGCACACTCATGAGCCATTAGGGAAAAACCACAAGCCATCAAATGATTGAAAGTAGGGCTGAAAGTTGCTTTTTAGGAACAGCTGTGGAAAAATTGTGGTTAACATACTGAAATACTTCTGTACTTGTCGGTGAATTGCTGTGGCCCAAGACTCCCAAATGTCTTCCCTCTCCTGAGACCATCTGGTTAACCACAGCAGAGCAAAGAAAAGCCAAGACATCTATTCCAATTGGTCTGGGCCTTATGTTTTACTGAATATCACTGTGTGTGGGAAATACTATGCATCTGTATACAAGGTATACAGATAAGTAAATTGCAGACAGGCACACATACCTATGTTTGTGCATATAAATATTTAAATACACTTAGACCTTTTGGGCAAAGGTATACATGGCATATTAAGTTTGTTACCTACGGGGTTTGAAAATAAGGAATCAAAGAGAGAAGAAGAGCTTTTACTTTTCATCCCATATCCTGATGTATTTATTTATTAACATAATGTCTTAGTTCTTAAAAATTTCTTTTAAAATACAGGAAAAATGAAAGCAAATGAGAATCAATAAAAGGATACAAATAGGAGTAACATGGAAAATACTCTGTCAACCACTATCCAATATATTTGCTATTTCTTTCTTTTTAAGGTGTTATTCATGAGGACTCATTTTTGATGCTCCATGTTCCACAACTCATTCACCTGACATTTTTATAAAGAAATGCACTGAAGAATATACCTATTGATTAATTTGACAGAACACAGAGAGGTAGTTGTCTCTATTATGAATATAAAACACCCTTGTCCTAATTTCTGGGTAATCCTAAAGTATTCACAACAAGGTTATTAAAATGATAAAGAGTACAAATAACTAAATTCTGAGCTCCTGAAGGTCAGAGATGCTATAATCATTATAATTCATTTGAAATAGTGAGCATTCAATATTTATTAGACCAGTTGAATAACCAAAATCATTGCAATATGCCTCCTTGTAACTTCTATTTGCATGACACTGTTTATTTTCTTCTGTTTGTCTGAGTTTGACTGCCTTTCAACACTAGCCTATTTTGTCACTTGTAGGAACTAAGACATATATAGTGTTCATCCTACTATGTTTCTGTGAGCTCAGAAAATTACTTAAACTCTTTTGTCCTCTGTTTTCCAATGTTTCATTTACAAAGTCAAAACCATGAAAGAAATATGGAGATAATGAATACAAAACACAGCATGTTCTCTGGAAAAAAAGAATCTATAAATATTTCAAATTAGCATCTTCCCTTCTAGAAAAAAAAATGCAGACATTAAAAAAAATAGAAAACAAAAAGAGAAATAGCAAAGCATAATTAGAGAGCACAGGTATCCAGTAAGAAAAATAAAGGTACACTAAAGATATGGCTAAAGAGTTTTGTTCAGAAAGCAGCTCAAAAAGCAAACGTAATAAGAGGCCAAATTCTCTGGGAGCTACAATTTGGACATATGACTCAGGAGTTTCTGTGTTGGCTCTGGAATAATAGATGAAGTCCATGAAATAAAGTCATAGCAAAACCCCCACAGACTCTTCCTATAATTCAACATAATGGTCAGCATTAACTGACAGGGAGAAGCAGTCATTACCTTAGAGAATATTAGAAGAGCCCCATTTCAAAACACTATCCCTCTTTCATTTATTTTCTATGGATTCTTTCACATTCCATGCAAAGTTAATTAAATTAGTTGGCACAAAGTATTTTGAATAAACTTTTAAAAATGTGGTAGACAGCATTATTGAAAATCACAATGAATAGAAGTATTCTTTGAAGGCATCAGAGAATAGCTGTGAAAAGTTTTACAGTGGTTTTCTTAGTACTCCAATTTTAATGAGCCTAATGGAATAATTCTCTTTATGTACCTGCACTGCTTTCATTAACTAAGCCTTCTTTTTTTCAGCATGAAGGCTCTTCAAAATCAGGGGTTATAAAACCTAATTTCCAGATGATTAAAACTCTAATTTGTACGGCGGGCAATAGGAAAGTAAACAGCTCATTATGAGGAGAACAAAACTACTATGATGGCTACGTTTGATGAACCTTACATGTCAATACATAATCTCCAAATTTTCCTCTGTTGGAAGGCACTTTTTTACAATCCTGGTACATGAATTAAAAAAAAAATCCAAAATAACTTTTGAAATGCTACCAAATGTTGGACATTTTATACATAACAAAGTGAATATTCTATTTCATATTCCATTTCTATGTCACCTAACAAAATGTCATGTAATGACTTCACTGATGCAGAACTGAATTAGGTGTTCCTGCTGTCCGAAGCAATGTATTAAGGCCTAATCTCTTTAAGGGTGGAATTGGAGAATAGAGTCTTTCTAAGAAATCCTTCAGTCCCAAAGTAGCAAGTAACGTATAATGACCATCATATACAGTGATGCTTTCCAGTCTTTTCTACATCATGGCTGAGATATAGCATCGGTACAGCACTGGGATAAAAAAAGGAGACATCACAGCCTAAAGTGAACATCCTAGAGGTTTTGATCAGTCTGGATGCTACCCAGGGGCTGAATATCTTAGCTCACCTATAAACAATTGGTTCTGACATCTGGAACCAATTTCTAGCACATGCATTTCTGGGTCTGGCTTTTTTTTTTTTTTTAACTATTCTCTGCTGTCACTCCAAGGAACTCACTTTATCCTAGCTTCTCTGTCCTTAGAAGAATCACAGATCTAGAAAATGCTACCAAACAGTATGTGTTTTGGAGAGTTCACTGAGGCTTTCGAGTCATAGGCACCTAATTAAGAGAGCCAGGCCAAAGTGTGGCTCCTTAATGATATTACAAAGCCATGGGGCCTGTTTCCTATAGGTTGATCTCCAAGAAAGCCAAGAAAATATTAATGGAGGTCATTCTCTATGGAAGATGACACTTCATCTTTTTCATAAGGCTTGAATTATCTCTTCTATTTTTTCTTTCCTAATCTCTCAAGAGAACAATATATTGCCATTCAATCTCCCTGCTGTTGAGCTTTGCCTTGGTCTCCCATGTGGCTAGCGACTGTGAATTTTCTACAGCAAGTCCACATAACAAAACTGCTTAATTTTGAAAGAGGCTTTGCAATATTTTTGTACCCACTTTTGCCCATAATTTAAATTCTGACATTTCCATGTGCTGTGATGCCATCTCTAACATACTTTGAAAACTCATCTCTATTATTAGTTCAAATAGTTTGCTTGTCAAATTCTCACATTTATCCATATAGTTATATTGTTTTTCAGAAAGTAATGAGTTATACAACATCAGAACCGGAAAGGATCCTAGAAATCATGAGTTTTCAAACTTAGTACTAACTGGAATAATCTGGGAAGCTTTATAGAAATCTGAACATGTCTCTGTTTTTGAGTTGATGGATGCAATTCATATTATCTACTCTTTCACCTGAGACTTGAAATATGAAGAAGTAAAATGGAAACCAATAACAACAAAGAGAAGAGGATGAGGAGAGTTCAGCATTTTTCTAGAAGGTCCATGGGAGTTGGCTAATGAGGAAGAACAGAGGTCATGGCCTAAGTACACAAAGTAGCTGTCCCCCAGGCAGTGTGGGGGTGGGGGACATCTGGTGGAACCTCAGAGCAGCAGGTCTGCCAGAAGCCTGGGTGAGCAATGGGGCTGAATGCAGGGAATTCATTGAAAGTCAAGAACAATAGAGGATTCATTCAAAGATCCATCCCCACCAAACTACAGGTCACCAAGTTCTTACTCCCCAGCAAACCTTTCTGAGCAATTGCAAAAAATGACTGGCTCATTATAATAATCTTAAAAATTCTTTGAAGAGATCATTATACAGATTTTGACAGTATTATTACTGGATCTGTGTTTAAGCCAAGCTCTAAAATAAGAAGTGTTTAAAAAATAACCTAAACTTTAAAAATTGTCTTGGAAATACATCCAATTATTACTTCCTGGGTGCGTTTTATGGCTCCTTGTAAGTTTACATTTACTTCAAAAAACAGAATAATGTCATGGGAAATCCAGACAGTTTCTTGGCCCACCTGTACTTTCTTCCAGACAGGTTCATTTACAATAATTGTAGATACTGAAAATACTTGTATTTGTCATCCAGGTAGAATGGGCAGTCTACTTATTCTCCCTTCCCCTCCCCAAGTGTGTACTACAGTTGGTGAGTGTGAACTCAATGGGTGGCAGGTAAGCAGATGAAATCTTTCGCCTCAGGGTAAGGGGTTCCCATATCGCCAGAGGAACAGAAACACTCTGCCCTCATTTAAAACAGATTTTTTATACATACATTAAATTTATGTAAAATGTATACATTTGAAAATTAATTACTCTACCACTCCAGAATTTCTAAGAAACAATAATCTAACTGGATGACTAATGATAATCCTTTGAAGATAAAATGTTCAATTACTTGGTGAAATTGTTTTTTTAAAAGGGTTTTAATCATTGCTTAACCACTCATGGGAAAGTATTTGAAGGATTTCTCTACCTCAGTCTGCAAGAAAGAAAATTTCAACTTCTCGTTCTGAAAAGTAATATTACTTTTCAGCTCTTTTAAGTTAATATACAGATGTAAGGCAGTTACATTTTTCATTAAAAACATTTGTTTCCCTAGAGCTAGACAAGTTGATTATAAACTGGGTTTGGAAGAATTAACAAGCAAGAATAGCCAAGGAAAAGTGAGATGGAAGAAAAACAAATGGAGGGTTATAATGTAAATTTTTTTTTTTAAAAGCAACATGAAGAAAATTGTGATTCTATAGGATGTTACTATATACAGTGAAGTGGACTCTCAAGTGATGGATCTATGGCCATTGACATGTCCGAAAGAGGGACACCTGGGCATTTCCTGGGGTGTGAGGCAACCACACTGCCCATCTATAAAGTACTCCCCCCAAAAAGTGAGCCTGAATCGGAGCAAGTCTCTGAAATTCGACTATCATTTGCACAAAATACAGTAGCAGAGGAGCAAATAAACAGCAACACAAGGATCCAATTGGCAAAATCTAGAATGTAGACCATTTATTGGACAAACAATATAGATTCCTAAAAAAAAAGTTGCAAAGAAATAAAAATGAGATTATAGATTAAGAGAGATTCAAGACCTGTATCAAACAAACACAATATGTGACTTCAAGTACATCCTGATTCAATCAATCTTTTAAAAAACTGGAGGCAAATGCAATTAATTTGAATTTGAATACTTTCTGGATATTTGGTCACACTAAATAAGTTGTAATGATAGCATTTGATTTTTAAGTGTGACAATTGTTTTATTTACAAAAGAGGCTTATCTTTCAGAGATAAATACTGAAATATTTATAGAGAAAGTTGTATGTATGGAATTTGCTTCCAGATAATCTGGGTGTGGGGTAGGGTGAGGTAAGTGTAGCATCAATACAAGAAAGGTCATGAGTTAATTCTTAGAGGTAGGTGTTGGGTACATCTGGATCTGCAGTATTCTCTACACTTTTATGCATGTTGTGAAATTTTCATAATTGGAATGAAAGGATTACTAATACATCTGATTTAAATAAACAAATAAATCTCTGTCATGTAATGATTTTACCACTACTGGTAATTTAGGGCTTGCTATTAAAAAACATTTAATGCATTTTCTTTATTATCTTGATAAATGGGTACCTCTGTATAATTCTGTCATCACATTGATTTCTGAGCTGAAGAAATAGATATTTTTTCTTTTTAGATTTTATTTACTTATTTTTAGAAGGGCAGGAGAAAGAAAGGGAGAGAAACATCAATGTGTGGTTGTCTCTCATGCATCCCCTACTGGGTACCTTGCCTGCAACCCAGGCATCTGCCCTGATTGGGAATTGAACTGGCAACCCTTTGATTCACAGGCTGGCACTCAATCCACTCAGCCATACCAGCCAGGCTTAAAGACATAAATCTTAACAATTCTTTCAAATTAACTGTTAAATCTAAAGGGTATTTCTGGCCCAGAAAGTATCAAAATTTTAGTCCAATCCTAAGAAAACTAGTAATACAAGTGAACAGAATCCAAATTGGAATGAACAAGGTCCTCCCTTATCAATGTTTTTAGTTCACCATGCTACATTAAGTGGCTACCTTTTTTGACAATGTTAGCTGCAGGTAACACACAGGAAAGTGTTTTCCTTCTCTTTAGCACTGCCCTTGACATCAGTCCTCTCCTCACCTATTTCTCTCTCATTTGAAACAATCTATGGTTTCAAAAGATTGACCTGCCTCCTGTGAACCAGCCATTGGCACAGCATGGCTTTCACATCAGCTACTGATAAAAGAGCAGGTAGTCTGAGTCCCCCATAGAACACGACAGTCCTTTCAATGAAGCCATCACAGAGCACAATATTGGTGTGAATCACAGGCAATCAGAAATGTGACAGTTTAAAGCTTGTCTTCTAAAATTTATTCACCCTGGAGAAATACCTGGCTTTGCCTTTGTTTTTGCACTTCTATAGTTACCAGGGTAAGAACCTACGCTTTCTCCAATTTATGACATTGCCGACATGAATGAATCACTCTAGTTCAAAGCATTTGGGGAATAATAGCAAAGATTTGTAGTGATGAGAAGAGCTAGACATATAATGTTAACAGTGTAGAATCGCAAATCAAAGACAGAATGAAACTTTCTGATCTTGGTTCATGAATTCTTTCAACAGATCAGAGTCACTTAACATTTATTCGGTTTTAGCTATTACAAATGAAATAGCTATTTTCATTCTTATATATTGCCCCATTTTTGTGTCCTTCTCTAGGGACATTTTTCAAGACTAGCCTGTACTGACTGTTTATTTCTTTACCACCCCCATAGCCCACACACTACCCACCACCCCACTTTAATCATTTTTGGAAGAGTTACAAGCAATCTGGTTGGAAAATATATGTTTTTCCCCTCCATTTTCATCCTCTTTGAAGTCTCTATAGCCTTTGGCTATGGTGCTCTCCCCCTTTCAGAAACTTCCTTTATCTTTAAAAACTGGTATTTATTTATAATTCAGGGATTTTTTTTTTTTTTTTAAAGAAAAACATGTTTTCCTAATACAGCTTTCGCCTAGAATGGAAAGCAAGCAATGGCCATGGAGGGCATGAAAGCAGGAGCATTCAGCAAACAGCACTATCCAAACTTGTCCCCAAGTCCGGTGTGGGTGCTTCTGCTCTGGATCTTCATAAACTTGAGTTTCCTTAACCAAGGTCTGTCCAATGTTTTATTTCCTAAAATCTTTTCCATAGGCAAAGTAACATTTTATTTAGTGCCTAGTTTTAGCCAGGCATTTCAGCATTCAGAGGTTTGTTTCTGCTAATGTGAACTCTGTGAGATACGTAGGAACTGATCAGAAAATTGAAATGACAGCGGGTAGGCATGGCAGAAAGAATAATGGTCCCTCACAGAGGAAGATTATATCTTAATCCTAGGAACCTTGGATTGCTGATATGATTTAGTTAAAGGCCTTAACATGATAAAATAATCCTGGATAATGTTAGTGGCCCCAGTCTAAACACAAATGTCCTTACACGTAGAAGAGGGAAGCAAAAGGGAAGGTCAGAGTGATGGAACATGAGAAATACTCATTCATTTGTGACTCTGAAGATGGAGGAAGGGGCTGTGAGCCGAGGGATGAAGGCAGCCTGTAGAAGCTGAAAAAATCAAGGGCACAGATTCTAGAGCCTCCAGAGGTAACACAGCCCGGCCCACACCTAAATTTTAGCCCAGCAAGGCTCATGTCAGACTTCTAACCTATTAAACTGTAAGGTAAATTTGAATTGTTTTAAGCCACTAAATTTGTGGTAATCTGCTATGGCCACAATGGAAAATTAATGCACTAGATAATTTGTTCCAATTCAGATGACTAGTAAATTAGAAAGCAAGTTTATAGATCCAGTTTTGTCTAATTTTGCTTTTTTTTTTGTAACTTTCATGTCTATGAATATTTCAACAAACTTCTTTATACAGGTATTTCCCACACCTTAATTTCTAACCTAACCACATTCTTACATCCCATTTTATATTTCAAACTAACAACTGAACATCTTTCATGATAATTTAATTTAGCCTTATTAAGGAGCAGTTTTGGCCATATTACCACCAAATTGCCTAAGTGATAAGTTGCTAGCAGTAGAAACTATAAAATAATCTATAATTGCCTTCAAATGTCTTACACATAATAGATGCTAAATTATTTTTTTAATTCATCTGAGTAGGTGATCAAAAAGATAATGCCAACTCTGAATAGATTTAAGAAACTTCAAGGTGATTTCTATGCATGTTATATGCCCCAGAGTGTCAGCTCTGACTCCTGGCAATTCTGTGAACGAGAGATGTTCGGAATGACCCGTCCTCAACAGCCCTGCTCAGCTCCTGTGGACTCATGCCTATGGCTACTTTTACAGTCAATCTATTTCCATGAGGCGACCTCTACAAATACCTAAAGGGGGAACTAACATTAATAAGTATAGCTCAGGGGTGTCCAACTCACTTTCACCTGGGGGCACATCAGCTTTGCAGTTGCCTTCCAAGGCTGAATGTAATTTCAACTCCTTAACTGTTAAGGAGTAGTTACATTTATACAGTCCTAAAATCATTTCAGCCCTTGGAAGGCAACTGTGAGGCTGATGTGGCCCCCCAGGTGAAAATGAGTTTGACACCCCCAGTATAGATGACATATACATCATCATAGACAGAGGGGAAATTCTACCAAGACAACAATTTTAAATACGTCTAAATCACATATTCTCCCTCTGAAATAAAAATCTGCACAAGATAGCATTATGCCAAAGTTTGTCAAGCTGGCCTTTAAGCCAGATTTTAAAGAGGTGACCTCACTTGCCAGTGAAGTGTGAGGAGTGTAAATGAAATAAAAAATGAGAAAGCTTCAGAACCTGATGTCATTCTGGCTACAGTTTAAAAATAAAAATAGCAGATGACACTCATATAACTATGTAAACATTTTCTAAGAATTGAGTGCCAAAAAGTTATGATGAATATTTTTGAAAGGCTACCTACCATTTTAAGAGCACATATGATAAAGTTCTTCCAACAACCACCCTGCAAATTCTTCCTTCTCGGTGGCCTTCCTAGATTTCACCTAATTCTTTTTGCCACAAACCCACCAAATCATAATATAACTTTGGTCAAGTCAAGGACGATTTATGAGGAACCAAGAACTAGTTTTCTGAAGCTGCGAAAGGATCCAGAGCACAGAGAGAACATTTTGAGAGCGTCCCTGTTTCCTCTGTGTGGCCTTCACGGACATGCATCCTGTTTACAAGTCTGACTGCTCCTGGACTTTCTGAAGCTCTTCATGTAGGACTGACTGGCTGCATCTGCATAAATGTTTCTGTTTTTCTTTTTTAAAAACCCTCACACTAAAGAAAATCAAGGTTAATCTAACAAGGACTCAGGCTGCAGGAGGGGAAAATGTAACTTTAAAAGTTACACTGGACAACTATATAATATTGAAATTCTTCCTATTAGGTGGGTTACGGACATCACAAAACGCCATGGTCAGAATTATCTGGAAAAAGAGCCGATGCCATGGGACACTTTCTGCAGTGCCAAGTGCCCCACTGTGAGCATTCTGTCAGCCTCTCACATAATTAATTTATACAAAATCCTTTACCGGAAAAACCCTACACACCTTTCCACTTAAAGTATGACAACATGTTGTTGTCACTGAATTCTGATTCTTAAATCACTATCCAGTAGAACGTTTAATCACAATATCTAGACACAAGACTTAAAGGACAACATATCCTTAGGAAACAGTAGTATTTCACCAACATGGTATCAAGCTCTATTTCCTTTGTGATATTTAAGGCCTAAAACATAATGATCCATAGAAGTTTGATTGACTGCAATTATTCAACATCAAGTGGTAATGCTGTGAGATCACCAATAGTAAAATCTGACACTCTAAATTGGACCCATCTAAACAGCAGAGAATTGATGGCAGGAAAACACCCAGGCCATTCCACCACAAGCAATGTGGAGGGATGATTGTAAACAGAAACACCAAAAACAACACTCTAATGACGTGCTTCATTAGGAAGCCAAGATCCTGTTTAATCTAAACACACTGTGGATAGTTGCTAAAGAACCATGGCCACTGGCAAAGCATTAGAAAAGTCATGAAAGATAGATGTTCAACCTTTTCTTATTCTAGGCTTCCTACCTTCCATGAGTATAGAATAGTATTACAAATAGTGGCCCTAAACAGCAGGTAGTAAATACAGAATACTTGTTGAAAGCAGACTTTACATATATTTTGTAAGGAGGAGATATTTCCTTTTTTTGCCTGTTCAGCATAATATACTATTAAGTATCATTGCAGATAGAAGTAAAGAATAGCAGTATGGTTATTAAAATTCTTTAGTGTAGTCTTTTTTGTGTTTAGATACATTTAAATGTCCACATTCTCAATAATCTTTTTAAGATGATTTAAAAAAGAATATTTAAACAGGGACTGAAGTAGCTCCAAGATTAAGAAGGTGGGAAGGATACTAGTATTACTCTCACCTTTGGGTTTTCCAAGATTCCTATACAGATTCTACTATTTTGCACTTCCATACATATATTTTAAAGCTGCACAGAGTAATATATTGGTTTGTTCACTGATTTGTTCATTCTACAAATCTGATCGAGCAATGCATTATTTATTTTGACAGTCTTTAACCTAGGTGTTGAAATACAATGGTGAAGATAAAGTTGCTCTCTCACTCAGATTATAGTCTAGAAAAATAGCCAATACTGGGTGTGTTGGAACCAGCTTGCACTGGGTTTCAAAAAGCCAATTGTGTATATCTCATCTCAACCCTTTTTTGAATGACATCATTTTGGTAACTTAAAATCAGCCCTGATGGGAATATTTACACCATGAAAACTGGCTAACACTACAAATCAGAATGTTTTCCCCACCTCTGGCAAGCCAGTTGTTAAATATTTTCCAGGAGTCTCACTGAAACAAATAAGGTAAATGAATAAATCATGCAATTTTAGGTAAAAGTTGCTGAAATCGATGGTTATTAGTAAATGATTTTCTGAGGTGACATTTGAGCCTCCAGAGACCTCACTTACATGAGGAATGATGGCCTGCCAAAATCTTGGGAAAAGGCAATGCATACAGAAGAAACAGCAAGTGTAAAGAGCCTGATACAGACAGACTTCGTTCATCCCAGGAAGGTCAATGTGGCTAGAACAAAATAGTAGCAACAGATTGTGGTCAGCTATGATGTTGGAGGAGCACACGGGGCCAGGTCATGCAGGCTGTACAGGAGGTGGCAGGAGCATGGATTTCATCTATGTGTGTGAGGAAGCCACTGGAGGATTTGGAGCAGAGAGGGGATGAGAACCAATTATGTTTTTAAAAGATTGCTGTGGGTGCTGCTTGGTGAGCAGGCTATGAAGAAGGGATGTGAAAGCAGAGAGACTAGTCAGGAAGCTCTTCTGTTATCCTGGTGAGAGACAATGTTGCCTTAGATTAAGTGGTAGTGGTACAGATAATATGTCAGATTCAGGATATATCTTGTAGATTGAGTATACAGAACTTGGATAAAGGAAATGAAGGAAAAAGAATAATCAAGGATAATTGCCAAGGATTTTATTTCTTTTTATTTTTGCTTAAACAACTGGATTAAGAGTGGTGCAGTTGCTGAGAAAGTACATGTTTGGGGGAAGGAAATCATCAGGATTTCTGTTTGGAGCTGTAAAATTTGCCCTATTATGTAGAGGTGCAGTGGATTTGCACGAATGCAGTGGGTAATGTTCAATGGCCTCTGCTACTTTAGAAAGTTCCATAACCTTTTTGTGTCTCATTTTCTCCCGTCTGGAAATACAAATAATAATACACCTTCACCATAAAGTTGTGAGGATTACCAAATATAATCCACATGAAGTGCTAAGGATAGTGTCCAGCCCATGTTAAGCATTTATTAGTTATTAGTTGTTATAATCAGTAGCAATACTATTACCTATTTCTTAGCTGATACAAAAGATCTAATTTTGTTATATTTTTAATATGATTTTGAAAGAAAGAACTTTGCATATGAAGTTGGCAAGAGAATATAGATCTACTTAGGAAACTGTTATTTTAGAGAAAAGGAGAGACAGATATACAGGGGCAAAGAAAAATTAGATTAATAGACAAATATCTTCTATTTGGGGTAAAGTCTATCTGAATCTCTATTCCCACCTATCTTTGCAATTCACATGCCTGTAGTCATTCGGTCTGGGAATTTTTGCTTTGTTTTGGTTGGGTTTGGTATTATATTGTAATGACTAAAGAATGAAGAAAAGGGATTACAAATAATGCAATACTAGAATATATTTTTAATTTTTTTAAATTATTGATACGTACTTATCACTTGTTTTGAAAGGTTATATTGCTTGCTCCTGTGGGATTGGCAGGTGCCATAGAGTCCACGGAGTTTCCTGGGACTCTGCCTGATGTTATGTCTCACTTGTATTACCCTTGCACTTCAGGGAGTCCACAACCTTAAGGAGGTGTGGAAGCAGACACATGGTATGTAGTTTATTTTAAAATAACTAAATGTCTAAGATTATATAATTATATGAGAAAGATGTCCATACTGTCCAGTTAACAAAGTTTAAAAAGGATATAAATCTTTGCCTAGAGTAGACTACCAATTTAAAATGCATGTGAATGTGTGTCTGCACATGTGTGTTGAAGAGAAGTAAAATAAAATAAACCCATTTTAATGCCATTAACTAACTTTTGTAACACAGTAAAGTAGAATCTATGTCAAAAAGTAAGTTCCTGAGGGGGAAAAAAAAACTATGTATACAGCTATACAGCTATACTTTCTATTTAACCCAGGTAAAATTCCCAAGGTGTAGATAGCAAAAACAACCAGTAAGAAAGTGCCAGTGGAAAAACCAAATATTTCAAGAATAAAATTTAAAAGTACTAATTTTAAACCATACTGTAAGTAATAGAATGTAATGGTTTTAAAGATAAATAAAAGCATGTTTGATAAAATTTACTTTTAAGTCAACATGTAGTTCATGAATTATTTTACAATTAGAAGTTTTAATAAAAAGCAAAAGACTAAAGCTGGTCAATACAGTCAGTATACAGACAGGAAATAAAGATTATTCTCAGAAAACTGACAGTATACCCAAGTCTTAAAGGGACTGTATATATGTCTATTTTTTTACAATTTAGAATATCATCTTCTTTAAGTAAATTGCTAATGCAGAACCTCCACATTATATAATCAATAGATACAAGTGTTTTTGTTGAAACTGAACCCTTTTGGGAACTTGAAAGTGGGCTCCTACAGGAAAAGCCACACATTACATTCTAACTTTATCGGAATTTTAAAGACTTAGATTACTGAAGAGTTGATGTAAGTCTAAGAGGTTGGATTAGCAATTTATGCTATTCTGAGCAAGGTATCATTTATATAATCTTACTATAGCAGAGGGAGATCATATAAGAAAGAGAGCTGTGTCATAGCAACACAAAGAAAGGTCAGAGGCGGGAAGATTGAGCAAAGGTGTCCATGTATTCAATAGCTGTTTATTGGACACCTGTGTATGCCAGTTACCAGTGTCCACACAAATGCCAGAATAGTAATAAAAATTTGTAGAGAAATTGCCAAGAACTCTTACTAATCTCTACATTCAAATTGTGTAATGTGCACTCATGACTTTTAATCCAGTCATCAATACTAATTTCATTTCAAATATAAAATATTATTTCATCAAAGTTCTTACTATGTTTTTTTTTAGAAATATTTGACTGAAATACATGTTTTTTTTTTAAATGCAGGTATTTAACATATAGACCAAACAAGTTTATAGTAAACCATTTTGTTCTAGCAAGTTGTTTTAGCACCTTAACTTTCATTATCTACATTTGACAATATTATAAAAACATGTAATTTTTTTGTGATAAAAATTATGCTTATTTTCTATGTCTTCAAAAATGCTAGTTTTGCAAAATTTAGAGTATGTAATTCTATTTATTATCTATGAGTGATAAGGACTTTAAAAGCTGTGTTGATTCAGGCAGGCTTTTCATTGTGATTGTAAGAGAGAAGTTAAATGTGCTTCCTTAGGAAAATCAATGAATCACACTAAAAATGAAGAAAGAAGGATTTAAACTCTGCAAATCATTTTGACCAAACTGGATCAATAATAATCTTTTTCAAATCTTCTAGCATGGTGTTAAGTCCATTGCAATTGTAATTATCCAAAAATTTTCTTATCAAAGCCCTACAGAATTCTGTATGACTCATTTAAAGAAGAGTATTTAAATTGACCAATAGTTAGCATTTAACAAGGCAATAACTCTCCCCAAACCATCTTGAGAAGATCAAGAATACCAATGGACATTTAAATAGTAAAATCAGTATTTCAAGTTATTTCTATACATATATGATAGAGGTTAGTAATATATTTGGTAAGTCCTAATTTTAACTTACAGGTAGGATTTTCTAATTTTCTGCTTTTTATATTAATCTATTCTAGTTTTTAGTGGTATTATCAAAATTTTTAGCATGTGTACATGCCAAAATATATTGTATACAGCAAAGAAGCACTCATACTCTTAATTACTTCAATGTTCAGGTAAGGAATTAAGTTCCATGAGTGTCTATTTGGAGTATTGAGGGCAGGCTCAAAAACAAAAAAAGATATGGGTTTGGGCTCTGGTGCTATTGCTTAACAGTTGTGCATTATAAGCAGATAGCTAAATCTCTCTGGTGCAAAATGTTCTCATTTGCTATAGCATCTTTCTTGAGAGCTGAAACAAATTCTCTAAGATAAATCATGTCAAACATTTTGCCCACCACCTAGGACCAAACAAGTCTTCAAAAAGTACCATTATTCCAGCCCACTGCTGCAAGACTACAGCACAGAAATAGTTAAAGTTTGAAGAGAGAAAGCTAAATTGGGTATTTACTCTGTATCTTGAAGACTATTCATCTTTGCCTCCCAACATGACTTATTAAATTAATGTAATCATAATGACCTAATGCAGAGAGGCAACTGCTCATTAATGTTTTGGACTAATTTCCTTGGTTGCACTGACACTACGAAGCCGATTTTTCCTTTAGTTGTGTTCGTTGTTTCAGCTAACTTGACATTAATCTACCATGACCTTCCGACAACAAAACTCTCTGTAAAACCACATTAAAATATTTGTAAAACAAACAAAACTGAGGTATTTTGACAGGGAATATGTTACTTTTAATATTTAGATACAACTTGGCTAATAAGGATGCTATATAACCTTTGTTTCTATACAGGCTTATTACCTATTACCTTAATTTGAAAATTATACAGTCAACATTTGCAAGTTTAAATAAATAAACAGAACACTGATAGGTGTTGTGGTGAGAGCTTCCAAACTAAATCTGTGTTTGGAGCCATTCACCTTTTATTAAAGATTCTTTAATAAAAAATACTGTTACTGAAATTTGATTTTTCTATGTTCTGATATTTTCAATATCTGAATGGTTTAATTCATCCTGTCAGCAACTGTATTGCCAGAGGTGACAACTCGAAGAATAAAATGGGAGAATACACAACATCCCCTCTACATAATGAAATGCAATTGTGTTTTCTGTGTGGAAGCCAACAGAGAGTTGTGAAAAATTGCCCACATTCTGTCTATTTTAGGCAGTGCTGTTCAGACTTTCCATAACAGGATTAGTAAGATATAAAAATTTTAACAGATCTTTCCCCACATATTTTAATAGATCTATTTCTTTGTATAGTTATTTCTGTTTTTAAATAATTCTCTAACTTATTTCTTGGTTTTAAGAATCATCTGCCAGGGTCCTCATTGGGACACTATTTGAAATAGGATTTGCATCTCCAAATGTTAACATGTTCATCATATTGCTTGAATTTAGTTTATCAGTGTTTTATATCAAAATGCACAGTATCCTGCCTAAGCTCCTGTTTAAACACCATCACAGTCACCTTTCCACCTTTCTTACATTTACTTTTTCTCTGCTAGGAAATAATAAAATATCAATTAAAAAATTACAGTCCTAGGTTTCATTGTTTTAAAGGGGAGTTAAATTGATTAATAACTGCTTTTCCCCAATAAAGCCATAAATGTGGTAAACTCACACAAAGAGTCACAAATAAGACTAAAGTTCAGGACATATTTAGAAAAAGGATCAGTAAAAAAAATTACTTCATGATATTTAGCCTGAGATTTAAAGGAAAATTTATAAATTAAAAAATACACAGCATATTTTATCATAAGAAACATGAGATTATTCCATCCTTTATTGAATTCTCAGCTTTAATAAGATTCTCACATTATGAATTGCTGTTTTGCATTGTTCATTCATTTAATTATTTATTCATATATCTAAATTTATCAAGTAACTAATATGCTGGGCACTATTAAGAATGTAGCAACTAAGAAAAATAGAACAAATAACTCCACTTTAATGAAAATTGCATTTAGAAAAGCAAGGTAAACAACATTTAGCACAAATAGCAAAATGCACATGGTAAGTTATTTTCTCCAATATATTTTATGGAGAAAAATAAAGCAGGGGCATGGGTTAAGAAGTGGAGAAGGGTTCACAATTTTTGATAGAATTATCAGGGAGATCCTTGGTAAGAAGATTACACTTGAATGAAAACCCAAAGGAGATAAGGACAACACTATATGGGAATTGGGAAAAGTAAATTCAGACAGAAAAAAAAAACCCAGTGCTGGTATAAGGGCCTTTACCTCCCAAAGAATTGGCTAGTGGGATGACTGAAGAGGGAAGATAAAGTCAGAGATGAAAGACAGGATGAGGTAAAGATCCTGTAAATTCTTCTAGGTCATTGTGCTTTTCCCACTGTGTGCAGTGGAAAGCCATTCAATTTTTGGAAGAAGGAGTGATATGATCTGATTTTGTATTAATAAGGCCAATGTAACTACAGTTTAAAACTAGACTGAAGGAGAGATAATTAGAACAAACATTCTACATGATATAGACACTGAAGCTGGTTGCCAACTTTATTAATGATTAAAAGGTCAGTGCAAATTCATTTAGAGGGAAAATACATTTTCTAATTAACTACAGATCCTACTTGTGACATTGAATCAATGATCTTAAAAAAAAAAAACAAAGCAAAACCTAAAGCAAGTAAAGAACTGTCATTTTAATTATATTCTGCTATACTAAACAAGATGTATTCATATAGGACACTTTGAACAAGTAGATTATAATCTCCTCTTTAGTTAATTTTGTATTCATCCATTTAGCAGTGATCCAAATAGTACCAAGAAAAAAATCAGTAACTTGAAAGCAGCTATAGACCATTCTTTCATCACATCTCCTGAGTTCCTGTTAAATGCTGAGGATCATGATCAATATAAACAATTATATCCCTGGGTAGTGTGGCTCACTGGATTGAATGCTGGCCTGCAAACCAAAGGGTTCCTGGTTCAATTCCCAGTCAGGGCATGTGCCTGGGTTGTGGGCCAGGTGCCCACTAGAGATACACATGAGAGGCAACCACACATTGATGTTTCTCTCCCTCTCTTTCTTCCTTCCTTCCTTCCTCTCTCTCTAAAAGTAAATAAATAAAATCTTAAAAAAAAATCATAGTCCTCTGACTTTGAAAACTCACAACCTAGTGGGAATATAGGAAAGTAAATATCCAATCACCATGCCATGGGTTAATGTCTTATAGAGATCTGTCTGCCAAAGGAAACCCTTACATCAAATAGGCTCTGTTGAATAAAAACGTATTTCACTAGACTATTTAAAATTTAAATCTTGCATGGCTTTTTAATATATTCATGAATGGCTGCTATTTTTATTTAGATAATGAGATCTTAAATGTAGGGATATTGTTTGTACTCCTTTCTACCTGTTGAGTGATTAATTATGAATTGTATCTATCTCACTTTTTCATTATTTAATGGGGGAAGCTAATAATTCTCTCTAATTTGTAGAACAAAAGATTCTATTAATAGGAATGAGTAAGAAGAGAGTGTGAGGAAAGAATACATGTGAGAAAATAATAATTTTTTCAAGATTGAAAATTTGAATACCCCCATTGTGTTTAAACAAAATAAATTTTGAATATGTGAAAAATTTGAATACATTGAAATACCTCAATGTATTTCATGCTTTTTTTATTATTATTACAGAAGGTTTCAATCATTAGATTAACAGTTCAAGGCTTTAGAAAAATATGTCTCTATGCTATTAACATAGACTCTAAAAGTATTGTGATATCTATATAGAAATGTTAAACCAATCTCATTTTAAAACATAATTCTCATTTAGCATTGTTATCCTATTTCATTAAATCTGCCTCTATGAGGTCAGTAAATAAAATATTTATGTCAAGAACATGTGGAAGTTGATCTCTAAAGCTGCAAGATAATAGTTCATGATAATTACATTTTTGGTTTTAGGGGATAAACCAGAAAGAGAAGGGAACTGTTTATTGAGGGAAGCAGATTCCTACATATGCACCCACCTAATTCTGTGACCTACCTGGATTCTACAGGAGTGAATATGACCTCAATATGTGTTAGCAAATTCTGTCTAAACGCTGCTCTTCTGTAGTTTATCCCACTTGCTAATCAACTTTCTTCCTAAACAAATCAAGGGGCCTACCTAAGAAAATGGCCCGATTTAAAAAGTCATAAAATGAGATCAGATATCACAACACATCTTGTGGCAAAAATCTGGTTGAAAAGGCACTAAAATGAAATATTTTAGACATCCTATTAACTTTCAGCCCCTATTATTGTCTTTTAAATTGATGCATACATTTCTTTGTTAATATATTGGGGTTTTGCATACTCATCGCTGGAACAGTTAACCTTCTCTTGAGTTTATGTCTTCACTAGGACATTACAATAGCTACAATTGCCAGATGGAATTTAGTTTTTATATTGCTATTTTCATTATTTCAAGTTTCTTGCCACGATTTCATACTATTTATTTTTGCTAATCTAGTAATTGGGGCACAGCATGATTAAATCATTTGCTCACAATATGCTGTGAGTAAATAATAGAATTGGGAAAAGTTAATAATCCCTCAGTAATAAAAATCTAAAAGCAACAAATTTATAAAGTAGCTACTTCTTCTCAATAAATTGTTATATTTTTTCTGGTACCTACCTTGAATGTTAAAATGTAAAAGAAACATTCCAGTGTAATCTGCAATGATTTAACCAAGGGAATCCAAAGGTGAGTGTTTGTATTTAAAATAGTTTAATAAATGTGTTTTGCAGAGACTTTGTAGTCAGGTAGAGCTGTCTGATAAACAGATTCCCAACCCTTGTTATGAAGACTGAACTATAAAAGAAAGATGTCTTAAGTATTCACTCATCTTAAGGTCATGAAACTAAATGGAAAGATAGAACAGGAAAACAAATCCCACATGTGGGAATGCATGAGCAGGGATGCACAGCAAACTTAGGAAAATGTAAGTGACTGCATTAAAAATGGGCATTCAGGTGAAATCTTTGACCTGTTGAATGAATAAGATACATACATTGGATAAAAAATTATTTAGTAAAAACTTGTGATTGTACCATGTATGTGCCATCACCATTGTGGTTGAGCTCAAATATAATTGATTTATGCAAATTATGTCAATAATTTACTCTCTGGTTAAATGTGCAATCTAAAAAAACTAGGTGGAAAGGAAACCAGAGCAATCAACCATCCCTATTTATTGATTCCCTATCTCAGGAAATGAGCTGAGGTAAGAGATAGAAGACTCACTCCTGATTAGGAAAGCAGATATTCAGTGACCGCATAAAGGGGGAGAACTCCTATGACTGATAAAAGACCATGTTGCCTGTATCAGGAGAGGAATGGAGTGCATTTTGAGGCTAGAATTTGCAGGAAATTCATGCATAAGCATCCACTGACCGAGAGCATGGTTGATCAGTGTAGTAGTTTGATCTTCCATTCCTGGATAGTGCTTTGAGACTTCTTGAGAGATCCCTCTAACTCAAAGCTGACCTTCCTTTGATAGTGAAGTGGAAATAATCCCAGGGTAGTTGGTGATTTGGTTGTGGCACTGGACCACTGCTGCTATCCAGTTGTTCAAGTCCTGAGGAATCCCAGGTAGGTGGAAAGAAGGTCTGCTGTGAAACCCAGCAATCAGCTCTTTGCAGTTCCTAAATGTGTGCACCCTGGCCAAAATGGGCCCAAACCCTGAAGATGGGAAGTCATACTCCCACTGAGGAAATGCCTGGTGTCTATCTGACCCCATGAGAATGTGACTAACACCCAATGACTAGTACTTCCTTCCACTATGGTCACCTGTGGAAAGAAGACCTACACATAGTTTCTGTCGATAAGTATTATGGCCATTCCCCTTCTCTGACCCTGAACTCCCTTGCTGCTCTATCTCCACTGGGCTAGAGAAGAGTGGATAAGAGTCTTTCCCATGCTGACTCCAGGTAGTAAGAGAGAAACAGACTGAGTTAGAGAGTTCACTCTCTCTAGTCTCAGGCCCCAGTCAATTAAATAGGCTTTTGTATTTGGAAAAAAAAAAGACAGAAAAATATGGGAACATGTTTCCAGATCCCATAGTACTTGCAAGCCTAAATAAGTTGGGGTGATGGTGACTCTTGGTTAATAATACCAGCCTAACTTGACTATTGTGAAGAGAAAGAAGAAAGAAACTAAGTGTAGAAGGCACCTAGGCCTATGCAACACAAACTTGAACCACTTCCAACATCAATTTTGTACAACTACAAGGCTTGTTATCTCATTTAGTATCACAAGTTTAATTTAATACCCAATTGCCATAGCTTGCTCAACTTTCAATAATGAGGTCAGTTTCTCCAGAGCCTTGTTATCCAAGAACCTTCAGTACATGAACAAGAACAGAGTGGAAACACCGTATTATTTTAAAAGTTAAAAACAGTAGGAAATTTCCTCAGAAAACTAAACATGGAATTGTCTTTTGACCTGGCAATTCTGCTGCTGGGATTATATCCTAAGAACCCTGAAACACCAATCCAAAAGAACCTATGCACCCCAATGTTCATAGCAGCACAATTTACAATAGCCAAGTGCTGGAAGCAACTTAAGTGCCCATCAGTAACTGAGTGGATTAAAAAACTATGGAATACTACATAGCAGAGAGAAAGAAGGAACTCCTACCCTTTACAACAGCATCTATGGAACTGGAGAGCATTATGCTAAATTAAATAAGCCAGGTGGTGAGGGACACATACCATATGATCTCACCTTTAACAGGAACCTAATCAACAAAGGAAACAAGCAAGCAAACATTGAAATTAAGAACAATCTGACAGTAACCAGAGGGGAGATGGGGGGTAATGGGGGGAAAAGGGTGAAGGATTTTAAGGAACAACTATAAAGGACACATGGACAAAACCAAGGAGGGGTGGAAGCAAGGGAGGGAGGTGGGGATGGCTGGGGTAAGGGGTAAATGCAGACAACTGTAATTGAAAAACAATAAAATAATTTTTTAAAATGTCATTACTGTATTTTCCTTACATAAAATTTTGTTGATCTATATTTTCATCATTAACTCTCATTAGTCAAAACAAAATCAGCACTATCTAAATTTCTTTCCTTCTTCCTCTCTCTCTCTCTCTCTCTCTCTCTCTCTCTCTCTCTCTCTCTCTCTCTCCTTCTTCTTCTTTTAGATTTTAGATTTTATTTATTTATTTTTAGAGAGAGAGGGAGAGGAACATTGATGTGAGAGAGAAATATCAATTGGTTGCTTTCATTAGGGGCCCTGATCAGGAACCAAACCTGCAAACTAGCCATATGCCCTGATCTTGATCCTAACTGGTGACCCCTTGCTTTGTAGAATGATGGCCAACCAACTGAAACCACATGCTTCAGGGCTCAGTGCTAAACTCTTTCTGTGAATTCATTTTAACTGTCCTTTAGAAATAAATGCCAAAAATTTAAAACAACAGCATACTAAATGAATAGGCCTCTTTGTTTATTGTATTAGGATAAGAATGGAGGGTGATAAGAAAGAGTATCTTCTTGCCAATAGGCAAGAAAAAGCAATAGGCATAAAAAGCAAAACAAAAATACAATTTCAAATTGGAAAATGAAAAATAAAAATTAAGAAAAAGTGAGAGAGAGGCACTAAAGCTGGTTCAAAAAAAGGTGAATGGATTAATAAACACAAATTGGTAGCTACAAAATAGTCACGGAAATGTGAAGTACAGCACACAGAATTAAAAGAAAAGGAGACACTATACCTGTTGTAAATCCAGCGTGATGGTCACATAATGGTACTCAATTCCATTCTTAATACTGGGACTCTGCCACCAAGTGTTCTTTCCATCAATAGCATTTGTAATTGGGTGTCTCTCTAATGAATCAGCAGCAGCATGTGAAAAGAGGAGAAAAGATCATGTAATAAATGTACAGCTGCTAAAACCATGAGCATGTGATTATCAAACATTAAAATAATACAAAGAGAGGGCAACTCATACCTTCAAACAAATTTATTTAATGTCACCCTTTCCATAGCACTCTAAAAGACAGTGTGAAATGGCTAAATGCTTAGGCTATAAAAGAAGAACCTGCTCAGCACTCTGGCCATGGACTAAAATGGGCAAATTTAACAATAACTACAGAAATTCAGTGTGAACAAATAATATTGAAATCTAATTGATGTGTCAATCATTCAAACATTCGAAGAAGCAATATCTCTACTGTTTGAGGTGGCTCCAGTATGCCATCAACTCTGTTAACGGAAACGTAAAATCCTAAATTGTGGTTTAAAGGTACTTGCAGACTTGTCCTACTGACAAATTCATTACCAAGACTCGGGCAATTCAATATGTACCTGGTTTTAATATAAAGCGCTGTCAAATCCATCTTATGAGGCTTTTTGTAGTCAGTTCTGAACTTGCCAACCTTCCACCTCTATTTAAAAGTATAATGAAAGATACTCCAAACTTCCCAGTCAGCATTTGCCTGTTCCCATAATCCCTAACTCAGTGGAGAAGTCTGGACAATAATGGCAAGAGGACCGACTGCACAGGAGACTCCATCCTGCCCACAAAACATGGATCTTGCCTTGCCTTTACTGCAATATATGAGAACGGGAATTTTGTGAGAATAAAAGAGAGACTGAGGGTAGCAAATAAATACAAGGTGTGGACAATCATTGTCCCCTTCCCCCACAGACCTCTCTTAAATCCTTACTCCTTACAATCGTCACACCTCACACTCCTCATCTCCAGCTGAGCACCATGCACCTCAAAACAGCAGCCATTACCTCTGGACTGCCAAAGCCCTCCTTCCATTTTGGTCCTCAGTCATGGGTCTTTGTCTGAAATCGGTACTTCCCGTTTTCCACAACTTCCGTTCTTTTCCCCCTCCTTTAAAAAGGCCCCACTCATGCACCAGGGAGAATGGCAGGAGTGGAGAAGGTGGGATGTTCCTATTTATAGCCTGAGTGCTGAATTCAAGGTAATCAACGTCCTAACCTCTCATTTGCAAGTCAGCATATTTTCCAAAAAAAATGAAGATGAAGTGGGGATTAGCTTGCCTGCCAGGGCCTCTCTTCTTTAGGAATGAAGGATGCCTTGGGGTTTCAGTCTTGAGAACTTTTATAACAGTAATTCTCTGAAAACGTGTTTCAAATGGATGATCTAACAATAACTTTTAGATCAGAACATATTTTATTTTGTAAATTGAAGCAATACTTTAAAAAATGAACAAACCATATCACTGTTAGAAACAACTATGGACTTTGGATGTGCCTACAGTAACCCAGGTAGGTGTTCTATGATAATGGTGACAAAAAGTGCACAATTTGGAACATGAAGAGCTGGAGTATGAGAAGCTAGACCATCCGCCTGGTCTGACCATTTAGTACTTCGCACACACCTACATTCTGCGTCATACTTGAAGTAGGGATAACAGTCCACTCACATCAATGGCTCTTGCATTCTTAACTTTCAGGAAAAATTAATTTTTAAAAAATGAGTTCAAGTTTTTTATATCTCTAAGTAAGAGTAAGAGTAGCCTTTTCTCTAATTTTATTGTCATTTACTCTGCCATCACTAGGCCATTTACAAGTTTTTTTTATAAAACATAATATCAAAATGAAGGAAAATTTTTAAAGCATTCTTTTTTTCCATAAAAAATTTGCATTTTCTTCTTGTTTTTCCATTTTGCCATGGAGCAGTAAAAATATCTTGGATGGGAAGTTTTGACTCACAGGGTTACCTGAGGAATGTTACTGCTATTGATATTGTAACCATTATTTATGCATATACATGAAATTACTTATATATCTGTTCAAAATGTATACTGGTCTGAATATTAATTGGAGACCAATTACATTTAACAAAAAATTTGAACATAAAAATCAGGCAAAAATGAAGTCCTTGGCGCGCCGGCCAAGATGGAGGCATAGGCAGACGCACTGTGTCTCTTCTCACAACCAAATTAAGGACAACAAAGATTTAGAAACAAGAAAACATCCAGATCTCAGAAA